>JAUDJI010001260.1:0-11103 GCA_037389245.1 Oryzias sinensis | reverse complement strand
GCAGCAAGGAAGGCTAATTATTAAAGGCAGGCGTCTGAAATATGCAGGACTGAACTCGAACTCGAGTGACAGAGTCAAAGAGAATCCCATCAGGAAGGGGGTGTGGGGTGTGTAAGTGTGTGTGTGTCGGAGGGGGGGTGAGGCTGGGAGAAAGTTGTCAAACAGCTTTGTGTGTCAAGGTTACATCCTGTGGAAGGGCTGCTGCGCTGAGAGAAACAGTCTGACCGTTTGTGAGCTTATTAGATTCCTGTCCCTCCATCCGGCACCAGGCTCCTGGGGGTCCACGCAGCCGACAACCTCACGTGGATGCAGGACACCTCCTGCAGATAAGACGTGATCCAACTTACCCTAACCGTAACCCTAACCTAAACGTGTTCAGAACTGTTAAAAGAAACTTTAATTAAAGCTTAAAAGTGGAAAAACTGTAACTGTTAGATACAGCTTTTTTCGAGCAAAATGGGGGGACATCCGGTTCCGGTGGAGGTTCTGGCCGTTGATGTCTGCAGCCAGGTCTTCTTGGACCGCCTTCTGCAGAGGCCCCTTTGGGGGGGTGCTAACCAGCAGCAATGCCTCAGACAAAAAGGCCCCTGAGAGAGAGAGAGAGAGTGTCGAGGTCAGCAGAGAAAGATCATTGGGATCACACCACCAACCATCGGGACCTGGCAGAACTGCGCTGGCTGGCGAGGGCCACATGGATCAGTAGGGACCCCACTCACCTGTCTCACACATTTCTCCCTCCTTCCTTCAGGAAGGGGATGCAGACCAGTGAGGCGGTCTCCATGGTCGCTTCTACCGCCATCAGACTCCTGAACTCTACAAAATACACATTCATCCACCGATGTCTACCTCTGTTTTTCCTTTTTCTTTCTACCTTACACATTTTGCACAATATGTCTCGCTAATTTGTATTTCGCATTTTTATTTGAGTTGCATCTGGCCTACACTGACCTTTGACCTGCCTATGAGCTCCTTCTTTAACTGGGAAATGCTGTTTCGTTGTGAGCGGAGCAGCGTCAATTCCTCTGATGTTCTGCACGAACGACAACTAAACAATGTGAATCTAAAAAATGAAATGTGGGTGTGTGTGTGTGGGGGGGGGGGGCATCAGCCAGAGTAAACCAAACCTTTCTTCTTCTTCTGTAATGTTTGAAGCAGCCGAGCTCCATCCCCTCCAAGCCCGGCCCCTGCCCTGGTTTCTCCAAAGTTTACTTAGCCCTGGACCCCCCGCTGCTCCCATTCATTTGTTCTCCTCTTTCTTGATAAAAGGGAAGCTGTTTCTGAAAAAAAAGGGAAAATAATTTGACTCTGCGGGTGTCCTTTGAGATCAAGAAAATGCCCAAAACTGAAATGTCTTGAGTTTTGGATAAAGAAGAACACGAAAAGCAGAGAAGAAAATTTTCATTTCAGCGAGTCCACAGGACTGCCAGAAAAATGCAATTATTGACAACTTCTCACAGCTGCTCGCATTTGCTTGTACCCCCATAAACTTTTCCCCTTTTCTTTGGATCTGTACGACAAAAAGCCGAAGTCTGGACTGATGGCGTCGGATCTGCTGCTTTAATGAGAGGAGCTGATAAAATGTAGGACAGCCCCTTTTCGGTTGGGGTTAAAGGGAGCCTGTGAGACTCAAAACAAATGCTGAGGGTCACAACCGCACAAAGCGTCTCAAAAACAAAAGAACAGAATGAAATCTGTCATTTTCCTCACGACGGAGGAGGCCTCTCTTTCAGCCGAAAAGCTCTGCCTCCAAAAACAAGTTTGTTGAGAGTGCTGACTGCTGACAGCTCCCGGTGTCCCGGCTTTATTCAGGCTGGACACGCAGTTGTGTGACAGCTCAGCAAACACACACGGCATCTCTTTGTCTCGTCCTCCTTTTCTCCAAGTGCAGACAGAACAAGCATGTATTATTTATGCAGCAGCGAGCTGGATGTGGGGCCTTGTCAAGTGCAGCACCCACCATGGTGACAGGAGGAAGAGATCATCAAGAGAAAGATATATTAGACCTCTGATTTCACCTCTAAGATTAGGTTCAACTTTAAAAATTTCGTTTTTTTTTTCCCATTTCCAGTTGAATCAATAGCCCTTCTCGTCTTTGAGCTAAAAGTAACTTTAAGTGTCGCTTCACTGAATCTGAGCAGAATATTTTAAAAGCCCGTCTGCTTCCTCTGCGCGCCCAATCTCAAACAGCGATCTGACTGCTGTTTTATCTGCTCTTAAGCTGTCACTCAAGAGTCGCTTGTGGTTGAAAGAGTCGTAACACTCGGGCTAGAATGAGCCGTTACACTTTCAGAGACGGCAGGAGGAAGAGGAGAAAAAAACTTCTTCCAGACGGTGAACGCAATGACAAGTAAAGGTAAAGTGTTACTTATGGATGGAAGTGGAAAGAATTAATGAGGGTTCATAATGAATAAAGTGAATGAAGCCCTGAGGAAGCGGCGAGCTCCTGGTGGGGCTCAGCAGGAGGCCTTAAACGACATTAAATTCTGCCTCGATGAAAGTCAATTATTTTGCTTCTTGCTGCTGAGATTCAACCCATTTTCAATCTGATCAAATGAGAGCAGATGTAAGCAGTGTTTTGTGATGAAGGTCAATCATCTTCATCCGTTCCTTCGGCTCAGCAGTTTGCGTTACGTCTTTGGTATTACCAAAGTTCCTGAAGGCAGCTGCGCACAGTCTAAAGGCTTTTTTTTTTTTGCAGCATTAACACCAAAAACCAACAAAGTTAACGACTGGGCTGATGAAAACATATGGAAACTGAAGACACAGATGTTTCCCTTCAGAAGTTCATGGAAAAGTGGAAAGATTGAAATATTTCAGCAACATCAGCGTTGCCTGGTGATGTTAAGACTCGTTTTTTTCACCAAACACGCGAAAAAATGTGTGTAGCTTTTCCTTTTGCGGTTTTAAAACAGAATCTTAGGGGTTTCTTGCATGGAATCCCAAAAACTTTGTATTGTTTGTGCTCACAAGACGTAGATTTAAGTTTTTGAACTGGCTTTGTAAATGCTAAACTGTTGATCACCATCACCCAAAAGTACTAAAAGGAAAAATAACATTTGTTAGAACAGGAAAACACAAATCTTGGTGGTGTACTGAATTACTTATATCGCCGTCTCCTACCTTCCTTGAAGGCCCCAAAGTGCTGTACAGTCACCGTCCCATTCACCCGTGGACACACACATTCACACTCCGCTGCTGAACAAATAAATAAATTTATACTGTATTCATCCCTCAATGGGTCAATGAATTTGACCCATCCCCTGGGGGAGCGGTGAGCTGCAGCTGAACCACGTTCAGGAGGCAGTAGTGTTAAGGGCCTAAGGACCCCCACTGGGTGATGTTAACTGCTCGCCATTGATATGGTAATTGCCCCCCCAGTACCATTGCTACCATTGGATTCCTGCATGGTAGCTTGTCACCTTACCAA
This sequence comes from Oryzias sinensis, assembly GCA_037389245.1. Taxonomy (NCBI): domain Eukaryota; kingdom Metazoa; phylum Chordata; class Actinopteri; order Beloniformes; family Adrianichthyidae; genus Oryzias; species Oryzias sinensis. The sequence goes on along the minus strand of JAUDJI010001260.1, from coordinate 7,676 downwards.
CCGAGCCACCCAGCCACCACGGGTTGGTGCCACAACGGCACCAACCTGTAACCACCAGGAACAATGTGGGCTTCAGGCATGGCAGGAACCAAACCTCTAATGTTTCAATCAGAGGTTGACCGCTCTACCACTGCACCACAACTGCCCGTCTTGTGTAAACAATTCTTTTGCAGCTACTTTGAGCATTTTTAAAACTTGCGTAGAGAGAGAAGCTAATGGTATAATATGCATTGAATTTCACACATTTTAGACTCTTCCTTAACATTATTGTTTGTATTGTTTTCCCAGTGGGATGCTGCTCTAATGCCTTGAGCCTGAGTCACATTCACCCGTACAGGGGATTGATCCGTACAGGTGCTGTGGGTTTTTGGGCTGTCCGGGTCCGTGGAGGGTCATAGAGGGCATCTTAAGAGGAGCGCAGGCGTGTCTTTCGGTTGCTTCAAGGCGCGTCCGGCCACCTTAAGGGTTGACTTACTTTACCCTGACTCAGCCATGCGTGTTGTATAAGTGTTCACCAAACCTGTCGCCCAGTCCAGTGAAAATGGTGTTAATGGGGCAGGCAAATTTGTCACAAACAAACAAATTCGTGCGTGTTATCGTTTTTCTTGTCTAAGCTGAGATCTGGCAGAAACTCTATACAGCTTCAATATTGCTCGCTATTTTTGTTGGACCGGTAATGTTGGGTTAGAGTTTTAATGGGTTGTAAGCTAGTGGGAGAGCATGTGATCAGTTAGCTCAGCTATGGGTGATGGGAAGGTTGTTTTTTTTTAATTTTGGCTAAGGAAAAGCATAATTAGAATTAAAAGACCACTGGGAACCCCCTTGAAAACCGATCCAAAGATGATCGGAGTGGGACTAAACAACTGTAAAATCTCACAACTTGTTAAAAATTCAAAATACTGCAAGCGTCAGTGTCTTAATGAACTTGTTTTGTATTATTGTTGCTTGACAAATATGAGGTGTGACTTTCTCACACTCTGAAGAAAAAATCCTCGTTTTTGTCATCAGTTTTTTTTTAATCTCTTCTGTATATCATGCTTTTCTTACAGAATAGTTAGTGAAACCTACAACCAATTTGAACCAACATTCCCCATAACAGGAAAGCAGAGAGAACTTTGGAGGCCCAAACAACCGCTGCAGCCTTGACCTCACATGTTCCATCCACTCTCACAAAAGCATCACTTCTTCTGGACATGTTCAATGACAGATTACACAAGCCTTAAAGCTGGCAGGGTTTTTTTTTAATTTCCTCGGGAACATGAAGTCACACTGAGACGTTACACAACCAAATGAAGAGGAACGGCTTATTAACGAGCGGTTGTCACTTCGGATCACCGTGAATCCCCTGATGAACGGCGTCTGAACAACAACCAGCACCGCTGTGAGAATAAGCAGAGCCCCAGGGGGGCAGCTGACCCCAGACCATGTGGCCCACCCTGACCGCCCCTCACACGCTGTGAAGGCATATCAGCACAATCACATTATGCCAGATTAATGCACAACTAAATATGTGTTGCCTATTTATAACAAAGATCTGCCACATGCCCCCAATTTCAGAGGAAAAGAATCCCAGATCCTGAAGATAGAACTTTGTGTGTGTGTGTGTGTGTGTGTGTGTGTGTTTGTGTGTGTGTGTGTGTGTGTGTGTGTGTGTGTGCGTGCGTGCGTGCGTGTGTGTGTGTGTGTGTGTAGTTAAAATGCCCTCAAGCATAACCGAAGACAGCTGCACAGTTGTAAGGAGAAGAGCATTCTGGGTCATTTTTCCAGATCCCACATAAACTGAGCTTCATGAAATCCCAACACTTCTCTATCAACAGACACATTATGTGACACAACAAATGACTGCCTTCTTCCCCTCCTCTTCGACCAGACCAATCAGGGGGGAAAGTCAACGCAACATCCATGGCGGTGGACTGGAGGACACGCTCTTGTCATTGGGAGTCCATTTTCTGGGTGATAAATGGGAGTCGAGGACTTTTCCTGTGGATTCTCTTCAACCTGCTTCACCAGCTGGTTTTTAGTTACTGGTAATCTCGCCCTGAGAGTGAGTGAGAGTCGTTGTTTGTTGGCAGGTGCCGTTATCCGCCAGCATCTATCAGTGACGGCTTCACAAACAGGAAGTGATGATATTACACCCGCCCCCCCCCAGGCTGAGGATGCCTGTCAGGAACGGCGGTGTCGTCGTTTCGAAAGCATTCCTTCGTGTGGAAGCTATTACGTTACAGATTAGAATGAGCCTCTTTCATGACCTTCCTTCCAGTGCAAACCCCTAAATATTTTTTAATTTCTATGTTTTCAAGTCAATTCTTTGGTACATTTTGGATCACATGTGAAGACCGGAGAAACAATTTCCCCCTTAGGTCCCGCTTCAGAGCTGCTGCCTGATTATCCAGTACAGGACGGGAGAGCATCCGTCATGGAGGACCAGGTTCCTACTCCAGGAATGAGTTAATCCCATAATGACTTCCAAGGATGGAAAAAGTCAGATCGGCTTTTTTAGCCTGGATGAGAAGAAGACGAGGCGAGATTTGGGGAAGAGGGAGTGGGGCGGCTCTACTTTACACCACCTGGGGCAGCGTAATTATATCTGACGATGAGACGAATGTCCTTGTGAAAACTCTTCACACACAGACTCACACACACACACACACAGACTCGCACACTCAGACTCACACACACAGACCCCCCAGGTGACAGTCGTTCTAGACCATGGGCATTTTTCCGCAAGTCTCCGACGGTGTGAGCGATTCTTTAAACTGTACCCTTGGGCCCGGCTCCAAACATAAGCCAACCTGACATGAAGGTGCACATTTGGTCAACTCTCCATCCAGAATGGCACACACACACCCACACAGACACAGACACACACACAGACACACACACACAAGCAATTTAGGGAGCAGAGGCCTGAAACAGTGCGGGAGGAAAATGGGTGATAAAATCCTCATTTTCCTTCATTGCCGGGCTGTTTGTCTTCGTCATGCAGGCGGCTCGCCTGTCATGGAAAAGCTGGCCCTCAACAGAGCTGAGTCACTGCAGTCCAACATCCATCATTCACTCCTTTACTGTTACTTTCATTCGCTAATTTGTTTTTGTTTTCTGCCTGAGCTGAGCATCCCTGGCTTTGTAGCCACCCGTCACAGCCAGATCCTGAGTGCACATGAAGTTCCTCCACACTCTGTGTCTTAAATTTTAGTGTAAATATTCAAAGTTATGTTGAAGGACTCGGAGCATAATGGAAACTCAGCTGAAGAAGAAACTGTTTGGTTTCTTCTTCTGAAATTGACATCCCAGAGATGCAGCCTCTTCCTGTGCAAACTAAGAAAAAGGATCTTCCAGAAAAAGGTTTGCAGAAATGAAACGGTGAATCTTCCTCAAAACAAAGCAATTTAGCCGAGGTTGGTGATGGGACAATCATGTGAAAAAATATGCAATTATCTTTCAGGTTATGATGTTTGCAGATGGCGTTGTCATCTGCAGTGAGAGCAGGCAGATGTGTTTGCTCTGGAGAGGACAGAGAGGAGAGTTTGGTGCAGAAAAAGGCAGCAGACCTTCGTGAATGAGAGGAACCTAAGTAGAACGGCAAAAAGTGATGAAGGTTGAGGATTTAAAGTACGTAGACTCTAAAGTACTTCTATATAAAGCAACAAAAAGTGTGCGGAAACAAGGTGAAGAGACGCGTGCGAGCGAGTTGGAACAGGTGTGACAGGTATGTCACACCTGTTCTGAAAAGAGTTTCAGCAAGTAGGAGAGGAAAGAAGACACATTACCAGATTCTGAGGGGTTCACACCCAGTAGAGCTACAGTACAGCTTCTCTTTAGAAGTGATGATGGATAGAATCAGGAATGAATCCATCAGAGGAAGACTTCATGCTTAAGGTTCTGAGATGCTGAGGTTGGAAGAAAGAGACCCAGAGAAATACCAAAGAAGAAGTTTGAGGGCATGAAGATGAGTATGCAAAGATGGAAGGCATCGTGCAGTCAAAACGTACAATTTGAAACTAAAGAATTAAAAAAAAAACAGTTTTTCTTCTTTAATTTTCTTGCACATAATACTGCGTCCATACCGGGCATGTGATGCATGTTCTTGAACGTGCATAACCCGCTACCCTCTACTAGCGCATCTACCTATAGATAGAAGAGGCTTGGTGCCAAATGTCAAAGCGGTGCAAATCTGGTGAAACTTGCTTCAGGCTTTTTCTTTTTTCTCTATTCCTTATAGAGATCTATAGAATTATCTCTATTCCGATACATACAAGACTTGGTATCATAGAATTCCAGACGGACACAAACCGCAGTTATTAACTTCTCCTCCATGATCAATTTTCAAACAGTTGGCACTTCGGTGAATTAAAGGTACAGCCTTCATACATCAAACGGAGCAGCTTTGAACCTTTCTGAATAAATCTGATGATCATAGATTGATTTATCTATTACATGCGTAACATTTCTATCTGAAATAAAAAGATTTGTGTCATCAGCAAAGAGTGGTGGAATACTGGTGGTGAAAATATAAGTGATTTAAAAGTAATGGTCCCAAAATTGACCCTTGAGGAGCACCATACTGTATAGAGATAGTGTTGAGTGGTTAGTTCACATTGTTTAGAGAGACATATTGCGTTCCTTTGGACATATAATTGGACAACCGGATGAAAACATTATCTCTAAATCCCTATTTCAGCAGTTTAGAAAGCAAACTCTTGTGGTTGATGGTATCAAAGGCCTGGACAAGATGCAGAAACACCATATTCATTATTGTCTAAGGGTTGTATGGATTCTAAGAATTTATGGTCAAATAAACCCACTGTCAATCCAAGTGAAATCGATTATCAATTTATCTCTGAAGGTGCATAATAGCTGAGATTTGGTGATTTTGTTTTAGTGTCTGATTAACAGACTGTCTGTTACCTTTCAGGGTCACACGGCTGTTGGAGTCTATCCCAGGTCGCCAGTCTGTCCTATAGGGCCACAAACACACCCCTGTGCACACTCACATTCACACCTAATTATTTAGACCAGGGGTCCCCAGATCCAGGCCTTGAGGGCCGATGTCACGCTGGTTTCCAGAAACCCTGCCTTATTTGCTGCACATTACCTAGATCAGGTTTGTTTAGCCAATAAGGAGCTTCAATGGCAGGTTGGTTGGAAAACATGTAGGACAAACGCGGCCGGGATTTGGGCACCCCTGCTTTAGAGTAACCAATTAACCTATGAAGCATGTTTCTGGATGGTGGGAGGAAGGCGGAGTCCAGTGAGAAAACCCACGCATGCACGGGAAGAACACGCAAACCCCACACAGAAAGGTCCCCAGCCGGGACTTGAACCTTCTTGCTGTGAGGCAAGAGCGCTAACCACTGCGCCACCATGCACCACCGTGGTGATAATGTACGTTTTTTTTTCAACCTGCAGATATATAATATATGTTTTAAGCTAATAAAAGATTAAAAGTCCATGTTTCATTTTTAGTTGCGTTTTTCCACACAGAGCAATCAACCTTTCCCGATTTTCAAAATAAAGGCTTCAAACAAGGATCATATACTTTCTTGTTTGAGTGAAATTCTTTTCTCCAAATCTACAGCCTGTTAAACGAGCTCAGTAAAAAGGAAGTTCTCCTCCTTCTGCTGTGATACTTGCTCAGAGAGATTTCCCAACTCCCACAAAGACGCCCACGCACACACCCTGGTGCATTGACACATCGACACACACAGTCATTTTCTTGAGCCTGTGGGCAATGTCTGGCACTTTTGAGTCCAGAATAACTGGACCATGATGCCCGAACGCGACTGTGTGAACATGCGAACACAAAGCGCCGGATTTGAGGTCAAGTCGGATGGAGGTGGCTATTCTTGGTGTATTTGTTAAACAGTTATTAAAGTAAGTCATCCGCTGCGGCTCAGACCAGAAGAATCTCTGAACACTGAGCTAGCTTTATGTCTGTTGAGGAAAAACACACCCAGCGGGGAGGATGTTAAACGTGTGATTTCACAAACTAACGCTTTGGGGATTCTAAAATCGAGAGAAACAAGTGACAGAATTTTTGTAACCCTAAAAAAAACCCTAACTGTGTGCCTGTTTGAATGTGGTGTAGACTTTGAAACCAAACACACCCAGAAAGTCAACAACACCCCCTGAAAACATCTTTGAAAAACCTGCGTTCCACTTTTCCAGAGTCCCAGTAAACAGAGCAGGAGGTGCAGGACTCAAACCTTGTGAGAGGTTTGGGCTTTTCTTGACGGTTTGTGTTTCTGGGTCTCACACAACAAAGTGGGGTTCTGCTTCAGATGCTGCATTTAGACAAAAACAAAACATGCCGATTATTTTTACCCCTGATTGGTACAAGGCTGATGCTGTCAGAGCAAACGAGAACAACACGCTGTTTACTTCTTTCTGTCAGGAAAAGTCAAATATAGATTGGGTTTGCACAAAAGTTAACGAAACTTGAGCTTTGAGTTTGTGTTGAGTTGAAAAAAAATCTCTGAAAGGAGGGAAAAACTTTTGTAAAACGTTGAGACACATTCTTGTCAATCTGGAGAAAAACTTGGATTAATTTTTTCACGGCAAAAACAGGCTCTTTAGAAATAAATCCTACATTCTGACCCCATCGGCAGATTTTATTTAAATAGGCAAAAGAATCTCCCGATAGGGGGAGAAAATACTTGAAAACAAGTTGAGATAATCTTTGTTTTCCAAACTAAGACTATTTTGTTATTGAAAAACTTTATTGATAAGATTTCTATTCTTGCAAGACAGAAAATAAGACAATTCTCCTTGAAACGAGTCTTTTTGGTTCTTAAGATTCAATTTTTGCATTTTGTCCAACAGACTTATTCATTTTAGGGTTTTTGGTTTACACATCTTAATTTTCTCCTATAATAATAATCAAATAGATACTTTTTCCTTGGAAAATAGATTCTTTTTTCTTTGTTTCCCAGCAAACAAAGAAAAAAGGTATTTGCACTGAAGCTGCAAACTCCTCATTATGTGCACCAAACGTGTAAAACTATGAACAAACACATAATTAAAAGTCACTCACGTGTCGGCACCAAAACCACAACACAACTGCACGGAAGCATCATTCTAAAGATGTCACATTCCTCATGCATTTTATGTCTAAAACTAAAAATGAGTGCCTAAAAATGCACTAAAAAACAAACTTGTTCTGGAAAAACAGAACATAAAATACTCACCAGTTAGAAAAAGACGAATCAAACCAAAAACAAAGGTTCTGTTTTCTCAAGATTAAGGAAACAATAAGCAGCAACTGTGCAAATTACAACTGAAACCAAAGGAGTATTGCATGAAACCAAGGCGAGGGATTAAGTNCTGACGTCTTTGTTTACATTACACAGCAAAACAGCAGCTTTCTTGGATCCTTTCACAAAAGTGGGATTGGCGCCTATTTGACGTTTTTCTGGATTCTTTGATTTGAGCTTAGAAACAGTTTCCCTTCCTTCCTTGTAAATGTCAGTGGGTGAGTGAGGAAAGTGAGAGTTACATATTTTACCCAGAGAGGGCTCCACACTGAGTCACAGAGTGGGAGTGGGAGTTAAGAGCAAACATGGAGACGGGCAGGGAAAACCCGAGTGGCTGCAGGGCAAAGGGCATCCTCGCTTCACCAGTCTGCGTGAAGTTCTTTTACGTTTTGTGTGTCCCACCTGCGGTCGTGTGAACCTTCT
>JAUDJI010001259.1:0-11104 GCA_037389245.1 Oryzias sinensis | reverse complement strand
CCCCCCACCGGCCACCGGAGGCCCTGAACCACGGCAGAAGGACAAGGAGTGGCGACGACCAGGCCCCCCACCCCCTAAGTCATGGTGTTAGCCACGGGAGACCAGAGAGACCGAATTCCTCCAAAGTTACTTGCACTTTGGGCTGACATTTTTTCCAAGCTGATATGATCAAGCAGCAGATTTCTGTGTTGACTTATATTTATATTTTTCTTGTTTTTCCAATTTATTAAAATAGTTTTTTTTAGCAATACAAAGAGTTACGAAAATGATAGATACTAATCCTCCTTCTACATCGATGGATGTAGATGGCATCCGGTTCATTCTAACAGCCACAGATCTTTTTACAAAGTGGGTTTTGGCAAAATCTCTCCTTAAACATTACAAAGAATAATGTCAGAAACAACTTATGAAGGAAAAGAACTTTAGGCCACAAAAGGAAATGTGAAATGAAACTTTTTCCAGGCGTGGTTACCGTAGTTTGACGCTATCCACAGTCGAAAAGATCCTGAACGGTTATTGCAGGCCAAATGGTTATGGTACCTACAACGGTCCAACTTTAAGTGGAAACGCCTATCTGAATTGCCTAAGTCTTTCATATATCAGAATAGAGCTATAAAAGAAAAAGCCTGGAGCAAGATATAGAAGATTTATACCACTTCGACATTTCGCACCAAGCCTCTTCCAACTGTAGGTGGCGGACCTGCGCTAGTTAACACTAGAAAAAGAAAGCTCTTCCTGGTTGTCCAGTGTGAACACCACGGGCTAAGTACACGTTCAAAAACCTGAATTTAAAAAGCTTTTAAGAATGTGTGGGACTTAAGTGGTTTCACTGGTTTAAACAAATGCAACATTTCTTTTATTTTTAATTGTCAAATTAACCTTTCTTTTATTTTTTATTTGGTTTCAAAGATGAATATTACTTTGACAGCCTGCTGACTGCTGGACTGAACCTAAAGCTTTTTTTCTTCTTCTAGTTGCAGTCAAGCAAATGCTTCATTAGTTGCAGTTTGGTCCCACCCTCCACCCTGCCGACATGATTGCCACCATTTTTATCAAAACTCCCCTGCCAGTTGTTTCTCTGCTGCCTTTCTCCCTATCGTTTATCAGTTTCTCTCCACTGGCTGTGTACTGCACCGTTTAAAACGGTAAGTGTCTCCTCTCAAACATGCCCAAAAAATGACACAAATGTAACTAATTGCAGGCCTCATTTCTAAACTCTTCTAGGATTATTTTAAAAACTCTCATAACAGCTCCTCCAATCTAAAAACCACAAGCTATGCTAGTTCTCGCTGGTTTTTCTAACAGCTATTGGACTGAAGTGGCTTTGCTGACGGTGACTAACGACATCAAACTGCTTGTAGAAAAGACAGAATTGCCTGTAGTGGTTATGCTTTGACAGTTGACAGACCTGATCTTTTTTTTTCTGTGACAGACTGCTGATCTAGTATTTTTACTGTACGTTTTGTGTTGCTTAGCTGGCAGACAGATGAAGGCCAATTGTCTTTTGGTGGAGTACCTCAAGGATCCTCTCTGTGGTTTAATTTTTTTTCTTCCAATTTTTGAATTCACTGACTGTTTTAAAATCATTCTTGTGAGATCTTTTAAAATTGTAATTTATAGGTTAGCCTTTCCATCAGTAATTTGTTTGCTTTCTGCATTTAGTCTGTTGCTTTTATCTTTTTCTTCTCATACTTTGGTTTTATGTACTTTTTTTGTATATTTAGACTTTTTGCCGCAGTTTTGTTCACAAAATAAACAGAAATTCTACATAAATCACTAAAGACTTTGCTGGAACTTTCCAGCAGCACAGATCCAAGTTTAAGACAGAAGGGAGACAGTTAGAGGGAGCAGCTTTTAGAGGGAACATGAGAATTGAGTGAATGAACAGAATGAAGGATGAAGAGAGGAAAAGAGACAGAAAAGGTGTCAAAAGATCTATGAAAGCTTCCTACTGAGGAAACTGGAGAGAAGCAGCAGAGAACAGGATGAGAGAAGTGGTGGGAGGTACTTGGTGGGAGGCCCCTCTTTTGAACTAAACTTCAGCTGAAAGTCGAAAGAGAAATGGTGGCATCTCAGATTTTAGCAGACAGATTAAAGTCAGAGATTGCAGCAGAGAAACAAATGAAAAATATAAAAGTAAAGCCTAGATCTTCTGCAGCTCTTCAGAAATGGGACAGAGAAGCTAGAAGGGAAGATGAGTGGGAAGTGGATAAGGGGGCTGAAGGTCTGTTGCAGTGTTGCAGCCAGGGCTTTGATCATGCATTTCATTTAAGCCCCCTGTAGGAAACTTTCTATGATGCAAAAGGATTAAAGGCTCTTTTCTGACTTTATTTTTTCATAATAAATATTCTGTTTAAATTAAAAATGACTTGCAAATGAGCACGTCTTGTGGCATTCTTGATGACTGCAGGTCAGATCTGTCACTTTGCTGTGGTCTCGAGGGAGTTGAAGGTAAATTGGGAGTTTTGGGTAAAAAAAAGTCTAAATTTGCCAGCATTTGTGGTTTACTTGGGTATGGGGGACAGTCTGAGGGTTGTTGAGATATTTGGGAAGATGTAAAAGGGGAGATGAATCTTAAAATCAAAATTCCACTTAAGATGACATTGTATGGTTCTGATTTTATTTATTGTTTCTCTCCCCAGTAGTAACTGGTTTCAGTTGTAAATCTGAGAAAGCCACCCTAAAGTTGGATTAAGTTTGCTAAATTGATTACACAGCTGTCATTCATTTAGTCAAATTCTAGCTCATCTCCTAGTTACACCCACTTAACCACACATTGAACAAAAATAAAGTACAAAATTGATTGCTATGATTTATCCATTGATCTATTTTTGGAACCTACTTGTTCCTGGGGTCACAGGGTTGTTGCAGCAGCCTACTCAGCCACTGTTGGGCGAACGCTTTCATTCCAATGCAGAGTCTCATATACAGCCACTCAGTCACACCTCAGAGTCAACCTAGAACCACCAATTAGTCTATGAAACATGTTATTGGACTGTGGCAGGACAAAGCATTTCAGGAAACCCATGCATTCATGAAGCACACGTGCAAATTCCACATAGTAAGGCCCAACCTGGATTCAAGCTTTTAAGCTGAGAACCAGTATCCATTCATATGGAGACCAGAGGTAAATGTGAAATTTAATCACAAATATAAAACAATGTGACTAAGACCTAAAGAACTTTTGTCTGACCTATTTTATTGTTTTACCTTTTATAGATGTGTCATTTAAAATTAAAAAAGAAAAATATCATGGCTAAACTGTCTTGGAGAATGATACCCAATCTATAAAACAATTATAAAGGAGGAAAAAGCAGATGTTGCTTCAGTTTAGCATAAACTGTAGCCAACAAGATTTTGAGGCTTAAACCATCAACATATCTAAAATATGAGCTGGTTTCTTTGGCAGCGTTTCATTTTTAAAGAAGAAAGACGAGGCTTAGTCTAAGGCTTAAAAGCGTGAAAAGTGACTCGTCTCTTTCTGTGACTGAGGTAAAAGTCATGCTCTTCCTGCTGCTTTGAACTAGGACAAACTGGGTTGGCTTTGACTCATCTAAAGCCTTCCTGCCTTCGTTTTCTCGTGGTGTAACCTTCTCACCTAGCCAGCGCCTCAAAATAATGCAATCACACGCTAACATGACCAAGAGATTGTTTATGAGTAACAGGACTGTTACATCCCTCTAGGGAGGAGGGAGAAAATGGGTAACAAAAAGAAACAAATAATAACCGGGCGGGGTAAAAGTTGGCCACACAGCCATTTATTTGGGTGATACACTGAAAAACAAAGGAAACTAACCAACAAAACACCAAAAGCGGGATAAATGATGAAATAACTAAAATCGCAGGCTGTATTGGACGTAAACTTTTACAGAAATACAGTCTCCAAAACTCAAAATACAAAGACCGGAAAGTTGAGTTTAAAAAAAGGACAAGGCCGGAATAAAACTAAAAAGAGGGAAACCAGAGGCTTTCACCGGCTAAGCCCAGGCAGACAGCAGGGGCAGGCTGAAGAACAAATTCCTCAGGAATTAAGCCGCCACTGGAGCAAAGGATCCTGGGAGCTTTTAAAGCTTCCCTCCCAGCCAGGCGATTGGTGGAGAGCCTCAATCAGCTCTGCAGGGGGGGCGGAGTCAGCAGCTGTGCTGGACCTGGACCTGGACCTAAAACTCAGGCACATGTAAACATGCAGGCAAGAGCAGGGGTCGTGGCAAGGACATATGCATCAATGAATTTTACATTTTCAACAGACGGGCCTTCCTTTTAATAGTACTTATTGATTAATAACCTTTGATTCTGGCCTTTATTTTGAAACACAAATCCTTTCATGAGCTGTCATTTTTATCTAGCTTTTGTACTAATATTTTTGTTTCCTTCAATTCACATCTTTCTTTGCTCTTTTTCACTAATCTTATATTTTCTCATCAATTTAAACAACTTTAACTGCCTTTATTGTCATGGTGCCTCTGTCAGCTATCTTCCCCCTCCCCTCTCTGCTTGGCCACTGATTCGTCCCAGCTGCGTTCACTCATCTCATCAACCTGCCAGACCTACTTAAGGAGCGCCAGGACCAGAATTCAACGCTAGTTCGTTGCCCCTGATGGTGCTTGTCTGGTCTCTTTCAAGTTTTCCTGTTACGTATCTTTACCCTCGTCTAAACTCTAGTCTTTCTATGTCCAGGACCTACATATCCCACGAGTGGACGCCAGCTTCAGCTTCAGCCCAAGCGGAGTTATCCCCGGAGTTACCTACCTCCTCTCTACGCTCCATACATCAGGCCTCAGCTCTCTAGCCTCAGCCGAACCTCCAGCCACGCCACGGGCCACAGTCGAGCCTCCAGCCACGTCAAGATCCACCCTCTCATCGGGAGTTGCCGTTCCTGCCATTCCCCGCCACAACAGGACAAATTCATCCGCTGGAAAAATTAAATCTATTATTTACCTTCACTCACCTCCTGTCTTCCTTCTGGGTTTCAGCGTCTGGGTCCGTCTAGCTTTGACAAGTCATGACAGAACGAACTAGCCAAAACCCCGACCCAGCTGACCCGGAAGATTTACAATATACTGTCTCCCAACAAGGTCTGTTCCTGGAACTCCTCTCCAGTGCGGTCACCCGCGTCACTACAGTCCAAGAGGACATGATCTCTCGCATCAGAGGTATGAACCAAACGCTTTCCGAGCTAACCGAGCGACATGCTAACCCTGCTATAGGAGCTTCTACTCCGTCTTCCGGCAACAATGCAGCTTCCGCTTCCGGTCCTGTCAACTCACCCGAAAACTTCCGGTTACAGCCTGAACCGTTCCTAGGCAACGTAGAAGCCTGTGGCGGCTTCTTACTTCAATGCCAACTCATATTCCAGCAGGCTCCCAGGCATTATCACTCTGATATCAGTAAAATCACCCTTATAATAAACTTTCTCCGGAAGAAAGCTCTTCGGTGGGCTCAAGCCTTTGTTTCTGCTAACCCTATTAGTCACCTTCGCTATGAACACTTCCTAAACGAATTCCGTTTGATTTTTGACCAACCCCGTAAACGGGAAGAAGCCACACGTAAATTACTTAACCTGAAACAACACAACCGGGCTGTTAGTGAGCACGTCATTGACTTCCGCATTCTGGCGGTCGAAGCAGGCTGGCCAGATCTGGCTTTAAAGGGCATTTTTTATCAATCTTTGAATGAAGAAATTAAAGACCATCTCTGTACTCAGCCTGAAACTAACTCCTTTGAAGAGCTCGTTTCAGCAGCCCTCCGCTCGGACATCCGACTCACCGAACGACGTCATGATCGCCAACAGACCCCAAAGAAAACCATCAGCGATCCGGCCCCTTCTACCATCACAGCCCAGTCGCCCCTCAGAATGGATTTTCTCGCAAGCTCCAAACCATCTGAGGGACCTATACAGATAGGTCATTCTAAACTATCTGCAGAAGAACGACAGAGGCGAAAAGAGGAGGGTTCATGTTTTTATTGTGGAGCCCATGGACATTTAGTTTCACAGTGCACTCTGCGTTTAAATTCCCAAAACCCCCCGATGAGTGACAGGTCACGGGGGGGCAACCTCAGCACTCAGGAAAATCAAAGCTTCCTGTACATTCCTGTCAGAATATGCTGTAAAACCCAAACTCATGCTTTCAGGGCCCTTATAGATTCTGGAGCTGAACAGAGCCTAATTGATCATGGTCTGGTGTCTAAACTTGGTCTTCCCACAGAACCTCTGGAAGCTCCTGTCGAGGCCTCGGGCTTAGGAGGGCAGCACCTCTCCAGAATTACGCATCGAACCAAACCTGTTCAACTTCTCACCTCTGGCAACCACAGGGAAGTTATGCAATTTTTCATTACCCAGTCCACTCATACGCCCATAGTACTAGGCTACTCCTGGTTAAAGTTGCATAACCCACAATTTAATTGGAGTTTAGGACACATAACTAACTGGAGCCCCTATTGTTCTGCTAATTGTCTCTCGTCCGCCTTACCTTCGGCTCATCATCACACCACTGACTCTCCCAGTAACATTAATCTGGATAAGATCCCCTCCTGTTACCATGACCTACGTGATGTTTTTTGCAAATCTAAGGCAAGCGCCCTTCCTCCCCATCGTCCCTACGATTGCGAAATCAATTTACTACCGGGTGCTACCTTACCAAAAGGCCGCATTTTCAACCTCTCTGGGCCTGAGAAACTTTCCATGGAAAGTTATATCCAGGAGGCGCTATCCCTGGGTCACATTCGTCCCTCATCATCCCCTGTTGGGGCAGGTTTCTTTTTTGTCGAAAAGAAAGATAAATCTCTCCGCCCCTGCATAGATTTCCGGGAACTCAATCAAATTACAGTCAAGGACAAGTATTCTCTGCCCTTAATCTCCTCTGTTTTCGACTCCGTCCAGGAAGCCCACGTCTTCACAAAATTGGATCTCCGTAATGCCTATCACCTTGTCCGTGTCAAAGAGGGGGATGAATGGAAGACTGCCTTCAATACCCCCCTGGGGCATTATGAATATCTAGTTATGCCCTTTGGGTTGACTAATGCCCCAGCAGTATTTCAGAGGTTAGTCAACGACGTTCTTAGAGATTTTCTAAATCGCTTTGTTTTTGTATATCTTGATGACATCCTCATTTACTCAAACAATCTTACCCAGCATGAACAACACGTCCGTCAAGTCCTCACCCGTCTCTTAGAGAACCAGCTGTATGTTAAGGCAGAGAAATGCGAATTCCATGTCAAGTCTGTTCAGTTCTTAGGTTACATCATTGAGGCAGGTCGTATAAAACCCGATCCCTCCAAGATCGAGGCTGTTTCCGCCTGGGAACCCCCTACCAATCGAAAGAAACTGCAACAATTTCTGGGCTTTGCTAATTTCTATAGACGTTTTATCCGCAACTACAGTAGCATTGCTGCCCCGCTCACTCGCCTCACTTCCACCCATCAAAACTTTCAATGGACCCAAGAAGCCCAACAGGCCTTTGACCATCTCAAGAACCTGTTTGTCACAGCCCCCATTCTCATTCAGCCAGATCCCTCACGCCAGTTTATCGTGGAGGTCGACGCCTCGGATTCCGGGGTCGGCGCTGTTCTTTCCCAGAAGGAACTCACGTCTGGAAAGCTAAAACCCTGTGCTTTCTTTTCAAAAAAATTGTCGGCTGCAGAACAAAATTACGACGTGGGGAATCGTGAACTGCTGGCAATAAAATTGGCCCTGGAGGAGTGGCGGCACTGGCTGGAGGGGGCTGAGCATCCTTTTATTGTCTGGACAGACCATAAAAACCTCGCTTACCTTAGAACCGCAAAGAGACTCAACTCTCGTCAGGCCCGGTGGTGTCTGTTTTTTGACAGGTTCCGCTTCACAATCACCTACCGTCCTGGAACCCGGAACATCAAACCAGACGCATTGTCCCGCAAGTACAGTACCACGGAAAACTCGATCACCACCACCATAGTCCCCTCCACGTGCATAATCGGCGCACTCACCTGGGATATCGAAAATCGGGTGCTCCAAGCTCAAGGTGAGGAACCCAATCATGCCCCCTGTCCTAACGGAACCCTTTATGTACCCACCTCCCTCAGGGCAGATGTCATCTCCTGGGGGCATACCTCACGGCTGTCCTGCCATGGCGGCGTCCAGCGCACTCTCCATCTCCTCCGTAGAAGGTTCTTTTGGCCTTCAATGGATAAGGACGTCCGTGAATATGTGGCAGCGTGTACCACATGTGCCCGCTCCAAGTCCTCTAACTCTGCCCCAGCCGGATTGTTACAACCATT
Source organism: Oryzias sinensis (assembly GCA_037389245.1). NCBI lineage: Eukaryota > Metazoa > Chordata > Actinopteri > Beloniformes > Adrianichthyidae > Oryzias > Oryzias sinensis. Next base: position 2,851 of record JAUDJI010001259.1, on the reverse strand, counting down.
ACTCACCCCCAGTCGTCCTTGGTCGCACATCGCCTTGGATTTTGTCACCGGGTTGCCTCCATCTCAGGGTAACACTGTCATACTCACCATCATTGACCGTTTCTCTAAGATGGTTCATTTCATCCCTCTAGCCCAGTTACCCTCCGCCACAGAAACCACCCAGGTCCTGGTTGACCGGGTATTCCGTCACCATGGCATCCCCTTGGACATTGTCTCGGACCGTGGTCCCCAGTTTGTCTCTCAAGTCTGGAAAACCTTTTGCTCCGCCCTGGGGGCCACGGTCAGCCTCACCTCCGGCTATCATCCCCAGTCCAACGGTCAAGCAGAGAGGGCCAACCAGGAACTGGAGGCAGCCTTGCGCTGTCTGGCGGCACAAAACAACGAGGACTGGTCCCAGTACTTAGTATGGATTGAGTATGCCCACAATACTCACGCATCTTCCGCTACTGGGGTGTCACCATTCGAAGCCGCGCTCGGGTACTCACCACCTTTGTTTCCATCCCAGGAACTCGATTTGGCGGTGCCCTCTGTCCAGCAACATCTCCAGCGTTGCCAACAGGTCTGGCGCCAAACCACAGAGGCTCTCCTCCGCACCAAGGAGAGCAACTGTCGCATCGCCAATCGCCACAGGGTGGTGGGACCCGTTTACCAGCCCGGCCAACAGGTATGGCTCTCTGCCCGCAACATCCCGATTCAGGCCTCCTCCCGGAAACTGGCTCCTCGCTTTATCGGACCGTACACTATTGAGAAGATCATCAATCCGACCTGTGTCCGTCTACGCCTTCCACGAGCCCTCAAGGTACACCCTTCCTTCCACGTTTCACAAATCAAGCCCGTCCAGGACAGCCCTTTGTGCCCGCCGTCCGCTTCCCCGCCGCCCGCCCGTATCATCGACGGCGCTCCTGCCTTTACAGTCAGCCGTATCCTGGACATTCGGCGTCGGGGTCGTGGGCACCAGTTCCTGGTTGATTGGGAGGGCTATGGTCCGGAGGAGCGATCCTGGATCTCCCGCTCTCTCATCCTGGACCCGTCCCTCATCGAGGATTTCTTCCGGGCCCATCCTGATCGCCGTCCTGGACCGCCTGGAGGCGGTCGTTGAGGGGGGGGTACTGTCATGGTGCCTCTGTCAGCTATCTTCCCCCTCCCCTCTCTGCTTGGCCACTGATTCGTCCCAGCTGCGTTCACTCATCTCATCAACCTGCCAGACCTACTTAAGGAGCGCCAGGACCAGAATTCAACGCTAGTTCGTTGCCCCTGATGGTGCTTGTCTGGTCTCTTTCAAGTTTTCCTGTTACGTATCTTTACCCTCGTCTAAACTCTAGTCTTTCTATGTCCAGGACCTACATATCCCACGAGTGGACGCCAGCTTCAGCTTCAGCCCAAGCGGAGTTATCCCCGGAGTTACCTACCTCCTCTCTACGCTCCATACATCAGGCCTCAGCTCTAGCCTCAGCCGAACCTCCAGCCACGCCACGGGCCACAGTCGAGCCTCCAGCCACGTCAAGATCCACCCTCTCATCTGGAGTTGCCGTTCCTGCCATTCCCCGCCACAACAGGACAAATTCATCCGCTGGAAAAATTAAATCTATTATTTACCTTCACTCACCTCCTGTCTTCCTTCTGGGTTTCAGCGTCTGGGTCCGTCTAGCTTTGACAAGTCATGACATTTATTCAACAAATAAACTGTAAAAGACACACAACTGTGTCAAAGCAATCATATTTAATGAATCCCTTTTTTTCCTTCTCCTTGTTTTCCTAGTCACAGTACAAATGAAATGGCTGACTGTGGCTTGATGGGTGACTACAACCTACAACGCCTGGAGGCAACAATTTCTACGTGAGAGCTTCCAACTGCATCTACATGCTGTTTTGAAGAAGACTCCCATCCAAACACAGGCATCCTCGCAGGCTTCACTCCTAGTTCTATCATTAGTTTTCACCAGCGCTCTGCTTTGACTGGATCTTCCGGGCGGAGAGAGCCTGCAGTGTGTGTGGGTGAGTGTATATCTGTCTTGATTTGTCTCAAACAGAAACATGCCCCTCTCACCGGGAAAGAATTATGTTGTCAGCCTGGTAGTGGCTGTGCTGTAAAGAGAAACACTGCCTTTCTGCCAGGCCATTGTGCAGAAGACAAAATCTTCCTGTATTAGCTGCAAGACTGACATCTTCAAAGAGCTCCTTATACCTTAATCAACTGTGCAACGGCAGCTGCCTGTGTTTATGTGCTCTGCGAACAACTGTTGGGCTCCTTCAGCATCTTTTATGCCATTTGCACATGCAGGTAATCAGCTTTTAGTTTTTTATGACCTGCTAAATGTGGCTAAGGGACAGCCGTCATGAATTCATGGGATGATTTAATCTGTTTTTCTTTTTTGGTAAACCTACCCAGACCTCCAATTAGAGATGCGCTACTGTGGATGTTGTAGATTCACCCCAATATGCCTTGGCATTGGGGTGAGCGGCCACTCTCCCTATTTTAATATNTTCAACAGTTTCACAGACAAGGCTGCCACTAATCCAAACCTACAAAATATGGTCTTTCTGGAAACATGGCAGACGTCCAATCACTGAGTAAGGGTTTGTGTTGAAAATAGACATTATTGTGCACCTGCTTCTCTGGAGTGGGGGTTCCACGTGACCCCCTTGACCTTTTATTGAAAAATATCCCCAACACAAATGAGATTGTTGGAGGTGCTGTCAGTCAGCTTTGCTGTTGCTTTGATTAATGACTCCATGGGTTGTGTGGGTTGTCAGGTCAGACGGTGCCGCTTGAGGTTGCAGCACTTTCTCTTAATCTAGCAAATAGGAGAAAATGGCTGATGGCTTTTAAAACTGGTTTGCCTTAACAGAA
>JAUDJI010001258.1:0-11104 GCA_037389245.1 Oryzias sinensis | reverse complement strand
CATGTGATTTGCTCCTGATCCTCAGCTGTTCTTTGCATCTTCTAGAACAGAGGTTCCCAAACTGGGGGGCGCGCCCCCTAGGGGGGGCGCAGAGGTATTGCAGGGGGGCGCGGTGGATTTTTTTTCATACTTTATTGACAAACAACATAATACAATAACAATGTGAATGTCTCAGGGGGAATTGAAATGTGTACATATTGCAGAAAAATATAAGAAATAAGAAGTATATACAAAAAGTATAACTTCAAAAATCTTTGGGGTTTAATAAATTTTAAATCTTTCAAAAATTAAATTAGTTGGAATTGCTTTTTGGTTTTGCAGATGTTTGATAATGGTACATTACTGATTGATTTCACTCAAAAACTGCTGGAATTTAGGTTTGGACTTTGACCATTTGGCTTTATGGATATGGAATTTTGCCAATAATAAAAACAATTGTGTAATGAAGATATTATCTTTGTCTACTTCACATTAAGGTAACCCAGAATAATGTCTTTATCTAAAAATGTAACAGTTTGTTTAGTTATTTTTCCAATATAGTTTCCCACTTCAATCCAAACCTTATTTGTATGTCTGCAGTCCAAAAACAGATGATAAATAGTTTCCTCCTGAGTTCCACAGAATGAACAAAACAGTTCCATCTCCACAACAAATCTACTCAAAGTTTTTTGGTAGGATATATACAATGCAATATTTTGAAGGACACCTCTTTTATTTTGTTATTTAGACAGTATTTATTACTAATAGTCCAAGCATAAGTCCATTTTATGTCCACAAATTTGGATTCCCAGTAAAACCTCCCAGCAGGTAAGGTTGTGGTATGTAAAAGATTTCTTTTTGAATATTGGAAACTGAATGAACACAAATATCCACATTGTCCAAAAAAATTGTCTGGGTTCTTAATTGACTTGTGTTATAAATCCCTTTAAACAGTTGAAGTAGACTGGTTGGAACGGCATCTAACACTGTTGCATATTTTCTGGGTGGAACAGGAATACCGAATTTTAAAAGAAATGCTTCATACGTCAGAAGATGTCCATGAGAATTGAAAAGTTGTCTGATTAAAACAATATCATTATCATACCATCTAGGAAAAAAGTGATTTATTCTTGTATTGTACATTACTGTTATTGCAAATAAAACAAGTTGTTGGAGAAAAATTATGTTTATAAAGGAGTTTCCAGGCCAGCAGGGCTTCTTTGTAAAAGTTTGAAAGTTTTGTGGGTAATTTTTCAATTTCACAATTACATTTTAGCAAGAATTTAATGCCTCCCATTGTGTCAAATATATATTTGGGAAATGTTTTCCAGATATTGTCTTCCCCTTTCAATAAATTACTTAACCACTTTATTTAAAAAGAGTTGTTTAAAGTTTCAAAGGTTAATACATCCATGCCCCCATGTTTTCTGGTGTTACACAAAACATTTTTCCTAAAGTAATGAAATTTTTTCCTCCAAATAAAATCAAATAATGTTTTGTTTAATAGGTTACAGATGTGTTTTGGCATTTCTAAAGACAGAGACACATAGACAGATCTAGAGATTCCTTCAGCTTTAGATAACAGAATTCTACCGTTCAGAGAAAGATTTCTCATTAACCACATGTTATAAGGCGCGGTGGAGTTTAGAAACAAAGGATTTGTATGTTTGTGTCAGTGTGGGGGGGCTCGAAAATATTCTAAGCTTTAGAAAGGGGGGCCCTGCAGAAAAAGTGTGGGAACCACTGTTCTAGAAGATGTTTCACCCAGCTGCATCAACTCCAATGCGATTTTCAGTGAAAATGTATGTTTTACTAAATAAAACTGCAATCTGTTTCTGAATAACAGACTAAAAAAATAAAATATTTACATTTTTAAATGTCAATTGAAAAATGTCTGTGTGAGGGGGGGCAGGGTAATGGAAAAACTACATGAAATGCAGGTCTTCATTTCTTGGATTTGAAAATACCAAGTAGATGAACAAGTGGCTGCAGCAGAGAAGAATGCCTTTTTTCCTTTAACATGAAAAACTTGTATAAAACTATTATTTCATAAAAGTTCTTGTTTGGTTATATTTCAGAATATGCTGGTTAATGAGTAAAAATGTATAGCAAGAATAACTAACAGCATAACTAACCGCACAGGCTCAGAATATAATGGACATTGCTGCTCCTCTACTCCTTCCTACAGATGAAGTTAGTCAGTTCCTCTGCATAAAAGTCTTTACTCATTCTCCATTACATATACAAACAGTACTTTAAAGGCTCAACATTATCTTGTATCCAAGATGGGCATCCTTCTGATCTTTTTATTTTCTTTGTGTATATTTTAGAAAAGAAAAGTTTGGATTTCAAGGTATAAAAAAGGGCCAAAAAATCAATTTCTGCCAGACTGGATGATAGGTTCAATTGTGTGCTCCACACTGCCATCTGCTGGCCAAAGACAAAAGTGGAATAACACAACATTATTCTTGAATATAAGAGCAACTGAACAGATGTGCATTATTTTTAATGTGAAACTCTCAAACTACTTTTTTCTCTTTGCTTAACAATTGTCAAGCCACATTTCTATTTGAATAAAGAAAAACTGTTTTTTTTTAATTATAGAATACAATAGAAAAGAAATTTTAAAAACAAACAACTACAATGGAATGGCAAACTGTAGTTTATTGAAAGAACAGGTTAAAATAAAAACATTTTGAAGCAAATATAAATCACCAAAAATATTCTAAATTTTCACAATTTGCACCGACACAGTATAGCTAATGTATCTGCAGGGACAGTTTAGGATTAGAAAATATGCAATGAATATAGATTTCATTAGCGTTATGTGAAGGAATTCCCACATGTGCAGTGATAACTTAAAATGAAACTTCCGAACTTAAGCTCGTCGACACTATCCAGCTTATAAGGCCTCGGCATGCACTGCAAATCGTGCCAGCACGTACTAAAAGTTACAGCTGTGCAGAGGAAGACTTGCAGTCGAGATGTAAGGATTCTTGCAGGAGATTTTTTGAAAGCTTTAGCAATAAAATATAAACACCCAGATTGCCATCGTAATGTAAAAAAAGAAAGAAAAATACTAAAAAAAAGATTAAAACAAAAAGAGCTCTCCTGCTGCTCTTTGCAAAACCCTTCTTAACCCCAAGATGATCCGAGTTAAAACAATTCTTGATAATAAACACCATTCAAGCCGCGTGACATTGAGATGTGCTCCTTTGCTGCAAAAGTACCCCAATTCTTCAATTCGATTCTCCAGATCTAGTTCCTTGACTTGCATGGAGCCGCATCACAATGGAGCCAAATTCTCTGAGGTCACTTTAAAATCGTTGACAGCTTTTGCCTTAAAATCCAACCAGAATTGGTGGCTGAGTGACTATAGCTCCCAATGATTCCCACACACACACGCACACACACAAACCATGCACTTATTCAGTTCATGCTCCAGCGCTACTAACAACTGGGAAGTCAGAATCAGAAAATGTGTTGCGTTTGCCCAGGGAAAACGTGAAGAAGATGAAGATAAGGCATCACGTGCAATTCTTTTCCAAGCTGAATGAAGTGAAAGTGTGGCACAGCGATGGTTTGAGCATAGAATGAGGAAGCTACACAGTAACCCTTTTAAGTGGAGGGGATGCAACGTTTTTGAGAAAAAACAATGACGCGTCTGCTCTCAGTCCCAACCGTTGTCCTTTATCATGTGGGAGAGTTCAATGATGTACTTCCCCTCCTTGTACTTCTGACTGAGTTCAAAGGCTTGCTCCTGCAGAAAAAAAGGGTGCATAGTGGTTGGTAAAAGGCACTTTAGAAATAGGTTTGATGAAACTTTGTATGAGAAATGAAAAACTGTGAGAAAGGAGCAAAGACTGAGCACAGCTGTAGGTTTGACCAAAGCAAAATCTTTCATCATCTTGACATGATTTAGAAGCAGAAATGCTCCCCGATTTATTTCACTTGACAAATAAAAAAAACATTCAACATCTCCATCTTCTTTATTTTACTATAACCTGTTGATTTCTTCCAGTTTTTTTTAGCGTTTAAAGGACTATATAAAAGTCATGATTGAACGTTTAAATACATTTTAAATATAATCTACAGAGAAAAACGTAAAGATAACATCTCAAATATAACATCAGTGTTGTCATAGGGCAATAGATTGACCTGGTGTCTATAGCCCAATGTAATATTTCATTGTGAATAATAAATAACTTATATTGCTCTTATACAGCCATATAGAAATAATGTACATGTGTAATTAAGTTGAATAAATGGATATTGCACCTTCCAAACCAAATATGGCAGTCTTTCTTTCATCACAGAAACTGTTCTGCATCTACACAAACATGTAGTTTTTTCTTTAAGCTTAATGAATGACTACTTCATACTTTTGGGGTCTGAAATGAACCCTCGCCAGTTGCGAGCATTTTCTCCTCTTTAGCGAGTAAAAGTTAGAGGGCTAGTCGCTACATGGCGAGTAGGGCTGCACGATATGAGGAAAACTTGCGATATGCGATATTAGTGATCAATATTGCGATAACGATATAATTTGCGGTAAATAAACAAGCAGAAAAATGAACAAAAACATCATTCCCATTTCATTGCAACAGTTTAAAAATTATACTCCAAATGACCCTCATCGACATGGGGGACAAACATCTACCATAATAGGCCTCCATCTGATTGGTCAACAATGGGAAGGCGTCCATCTGATTGGTCAAAGCATAAAGGGATTTATTTGATTCGTTAAATGCTTCAAGCTGCTAGAAGATTGTTTTAACACATTTTGGGTTTGCGATTTATTGCAATATTCGCCGTCTTTTGCGATATGCATATTGCAGAGCTGGATATTGCGATAACGATAAATTTGCGGTATATTGTGCAGGCCTAATGGCGAGTAAACATTTGTGTAAACTCAGTCATGTGAGTTTGCTCTCCTTCTGGTGATTTCATCTGTCTGCAGACGAGAAATCTGTCCATCCCACAGTTCACCTGTGTGTAGCGCTCACTGAGTTTAAGCTGACGAAAAGGTGGAACATGTGATTTTTTTTCTTTTTTTATAAATTACTTTTATGCCAATACATTTTGCAGAGATGACTTCAAGAGAACATCACATGGATGAGGGGGGCTCTCACATATTTCCAGCCGAGTGTGGTGTGACAGTTTTCACAGTAGATGTCCGCCACTGCGTGAAGTCCCGTCAGCAGCAGCCTCTCCTCTGCAGGACCACAGCCAACATTGACCCTGCAGGCAAACAACCAGATTTTTTCTAACATAAAACACTTCACAAACTGCAGCAATCTCAGTTTAGCAGTTCCCCTTAGAAAACTGTGCTATTACTTCCTTATTTGGGGAAAAAAAAAGAGGTCACAAAGGACACCTTTGCTGCTTCATGCCTCACCTTAAACGATTTATGTGTAAACAGAAAGGAACTTGCTATTAGATTATGGGTTGATGTTGTTTAACAGCCCCACATCTCTGCGTTTTCCTGACCCACTACCCCAACAGAAGCACGACTAAAATGCACTCATTCAACTTCAAGGTCCTCTCTGGAGCAAATCGTTTTTGTTAATGCTGCAGTTTATGTAAACACATCTAAATACTAAGAATCTGTTTTATAGGACAACCAGACTAGAAACTACAAGACAGAAATTCAAAACGTATAGATTTATTAAATATCTTTAAAATGGAGGCATTACGGCGAATAGTACAAATAATGTATTTGTTAGCGAAAAGATTGTGCAACTAAAGTAACATATTTGTAAGGATATTTTGTAAGGATCCACCAAAAGTAACACACTTACACAGAGTTAAAGAGGTATGCTCTTCCCTGGCTGCCTTGGAAAGACTAGGACACAAAGAAACAGGAAGTCAGCAACAGCAAAAGAAATAGAACCCGTTTTAATGCTCTAGTTTTAAAACATTACGAGGATTGACGGCTGGCAGTACCTTGGAGATAAGATCGTCATGGTTAGCCAGGTGGGCGCGACAGTGCACGCAGCTGTAACGGCGGTGGCAGGAGTCCAGATAAGCCTGGAAGGTCTTGGCTTTTGTCAGCTTCACCATGTCTAAAAATATAAACGCACGGGAGCGGAGAAAATTCTTAGTTAATGGTATTTGTTTGTCGGCTCAGCTGGTTAAAACAAAGGGGTTAGTTTTCAGTGTTTTTGAATATGCAACAGTACAAAAACAAAGTTCTTTGATCGATTTGCTATGGCTTATACGTTTTATGTTGAATTCTCTTCCTTGCTCTGCATTTACCGGGCTGGGGACAGGCACAAGCTGCACAGGGTGTGTGCCAGTCTATTTGTCCATCTGTCTGTTTTTCTTTGTAATTTTTATTTATTTACTCAAGTGTGGATTTTTGTGGGTCATTTAGGGGACCATTACCCCCCTTTGCACATGCCTATATCCGGCCTAGCTGGTCATATTTTAATATTTTGAACCTGAAGAAAATGGTTCAAAATGGTTACAGTGGAAAGTATATTATTTGGACGGTGCATAAATTCATAACTCATAAATTGTGTTGCTCCAAAACCAAACCGTAGCGGACACTTTTAAAAATCAGGGCCTGGAGACTCGGCGTCAAATTTGCCATCAAAACTTTAGTTTACCTTATTAGAGATGATGCTTTAAAAGGAGAAACACATTATATAAAACCCCTAAGAATAACAATTAGTTTTAAAAGGTCAGCTGTGAACGCAGAATTATTTAATTAATATTTTAAGCAGACAGACAGGTTATGCAGGAAGGAGGAACACACCTGAGAGAGAGACACTCACATAATAAACTTAGCTGTTGAGCATATATCAAACCTCAACGAGGCATCTTGCACCGTTTCTAACACTATGCGGTTGCAGCTTGCTATAAAGTCGCACTAATCCCTTAAACAGCTCACACCAGCGGCTGATGGAGTGTTTTAATTATTTTAAGCTTGGTTTTAGCTTTGCTACGGCAGCCTGCTAGCCACGCGCCGACAAAACACAACGGCTAACCTCAGCACAAAAAGCGCATTGCAGGATATTCCTCTTTGAATGTCCACTCACCTGAAAGCACGAGACGAGCTCCAAATATGCTATCCAGCAACTAGTCGCAGTGTCCAAAAGTGACCCAATTAAATAAAACAATAAAGCGCAATTCTAGACCCAACAGCCGACCACCATGCGCTGGCTGTTGATAAAAAAAATAATTATCATAAAATAAAAAACAAAACAGCTAACCCCCGGCCGTTTAGCTAACTATGTTAACCTACGCTTATGCGTTTGATCAACGGCCTCAATTAAAACAAAAGCTGGAACGTAGCAACGCTAGTAGGCAATGGCGGAAAAAGCCAAGCAGTCTGACGAGAGAAAAATTTGCTTTGTTTTTGAAAACACACAGATGGAGGAAATGTGAGGAGTGCAAAACAAACCCCCGTCAGCCAATCAGAGCCGCCGCGCGGCCTTTAGAAAATGGGTCAACCAATCAGAATCCGTCTCGCGAGCTCCTTATGGCTATCAATTTAATTACTGCGTGTTGTGTTGGCTTGTTAAAAAGTTTTATGTGTCTTGTTTTATGCGACTTTTTGAATTAAAAGTAAAGTTAAAAACATAGCAAATATTCAGAAGACCTTTGGGTTTTGACGTAAAATAGCTTTAGATCTGTGTCTTTTAATGCAAAACCATTTTTATTTATTTTTATTTAGTATTGAGTTGTAATTCATGCCTTTGGGTAAGTACATTTGATCAGCTTTATGTCCTGCTAACCCACTTGAAAATTTGCTAGGCACAGCATAATCAGGGCAGAGAAATGTGGGCTTTGTTTCACCAGCAGATCGGTCAATTATTATCTCAGCTTGTGGGTTTGACTTTGAGGCGGCTGCTTGGGAAAACAACAGCACCATCAATTAGACCACAAAAGTAAACCCTCAATCAGTTTAAACAGGAAAAAAAGATTAATTATAAATAGCTTTGCGAGAAGAAAGTGCATGCAATTTGTTTAAACAACAGGAAATAGCTTTTAAAAACTCATGTGGTCCTGCTGAAATTATAAGGCTGGTAGAAAATAAATCAGATGAATAAGACTCGACACAAAACAGACTTTTCTCATTTTCTAAGCCCAAATATTTAGAAAAAAATTGACTTTCTGTTTGGCGTGGCATTTGACTCCACCTTTGTTTTTGCAAAGGAAATTAGAGGTGACTCACACGGCTGCAAAAACACCATTCCACCAACACTGCCTTATATTTAGGTATGGGAAGTACCAGAACGGGGAGGACTTTTAGATCATTAATACAAGGCAGTGTGGATCAATGATTACAAGTTGTTGACTCTATTCTCCTGCATCAATAATGCCTTTTAACCCCCAAGAACTACCAGTTGTCAGATCTTTTCTTTTGCAGATGATTGTCTTTTGAAAATCCCTTTCTGAAGCACTCACCAGATATCAACATTAGCTGAATGTTCATCTATTTATCTAATTGCTATTTTGATGCTTAGTTTGACAAGAGAGTTGCACAGTTGAGTGCTCCTAATGTTATGCCCAGTTGTGTATTTGGAATTTTCACCATCAGTTCACACCCAACACTCTTATTTACATCAGGCCACCAAAGTAGGATGAAAGTTCGAGAAAATTCTAAATAATTTTCCTGTAATCTTTTTTTTTTCTTACTGAAAGTAATCAAAACAAAAGTGACGTTTATAGCCCCTGACCAGGTTTGTCCCGTCACATGATCCAGCTGGTTAAATATTCACTCCTGTAATATGAGACAGTTTGATCAGAGAGCCTCTTTGAATGTTTACCAGAGTTCAAGCGATCTGTTGACTTCATCACAACTCAGTTGTTCTGTCAGCAGATTGAAGAGTTGAATGGTAGCATTGTTTTCACAACATTTATGTTTAATAGATTTAACCTCAATTAATCTCGTCGCGGTCGGTTTCCAGAACCTCACATTTATCGTCTTCATTGTTTATCCAGACCTCATTCATCAGAGAACTGTTTTATAATTGATTATCTGCGGTGACGCTCAGCGGGAGCGCGGGATCAATCGGAACTTCTGGTTTTGCAGAAGTAGGTCGACAGAAGAGTTGGGTAGTCAGTCATCACTCCGGTTGCTCCAACTTCAATTGCAGCTTTTATGTCTTCCTCTTCATTGCAAACAAACAAATGCACCTGCATTTAAAGACAGAAATTCAAATATATTAATGGCATGTTCAAACTCTGCAGTCATCTAATAATAATAAATCCAGGGCACCAAGGAACTACATTTTTGTATGGAATTAGGAAAAAAGGTATTACACACAGTAGTGTAATGTAGATATGATGAATTTAGTCAGTTATATTGCAGGGTAAGGATTTTAAAAAAATGTTTTTAAATATTTTGTTTAACTTAATTTAAACATCTATATTAAACTTACTTTATACATTTTAAGAATGCTAAATTTATTTTATTTTCATTGAAAAAAACACTTTATTTATTCAGGTTGTTCTTTTTTAGTTTAAGTTTAAGCAGACGACACAGTTGTAAAGAAAACACTGGAAGAATGACTTGAAATGAGAAAAAAATAACATTCTCAAAAGATTATATAACATTGCAAGGAGGCATTTTGATTTATTTTGTTTAAAAAAGTGTTTGAATGCATCCAGACCATGTCATGAGACATTCTAAAATCATTTGACATTTCTCTAGCGGGATGACAACAGCAGTGATCTCATGGAAGCAGAATTACTCCCATTACCACAGACGTGATGCATTCAGGAAACTCACAGCGATTAGCGGGGTTAGCCGTTTGTCATGGCCCAAATATTTTCTGTGAGAAATGACAATGATTGGGGTAGGTTTGTGGTTGCTCGGCAACAGGACGAAGAAACCAACAAGCAACTACCTCAGTAGCACAGAAATGCACATGGATTCATGTTTGTTCATATATTAGCTTTGTTTTTCAAAATAAAGATCTCAAGTTCTTAGTTTCTCTCAAACTACAGAATAATAGTTTGACCTTTATGTGGCCTTGTGGAAATTCTGACCACGACCATGACCGGGTGCAGCAGCAAGCCTGTGTTTACATCTGCTGTTTGTAGCATGTCACCAAGTAAACTTGAAAGTCAAGTATTTAAAACAAATTCACAGAACATAATGTAACAGATTGATTTTCAGAAACTGGCATTTAGCAAAAATGAGTCTAAATTGAAAATGGAAACCCTGTTGATAATCAGCATTTTCTGTTACGTCTGACATGTCTGACCTGTTCTGCATCACTCCACTTACATTCAGTTAGTGATGTCTGGAGCCCATAGGATGGGGGACATTTACACATTAGTGTAAAACACATATAAAACATATATCCCATAAACCAAAGTTCATCTGTTAAACATGTGTAAATGTTTGTAAAACAGAAGAAAATTCATCTGCAAAGAATGTCCAAGAATTTATTTATGTTCTTCCCTTCTCAGGTGCAACTAGAGCAAATTTATTAGAAGAAAACTAATGTCCTGTTCTTTCTAATTTGTCTATTAAAATGAGTTTTAACTAAGTATACAGTGCTCAGCATAAACGAGTACACCCACTTAAAGCATTAATGTAATCAGTAGCTCAATGAACAATAGAGACATTTTCAAACTTTCCACCATGTTATGTTTTTTGAAAACTTCTGTAACTCCATTACATGAAATTAAAGTTAATGATCTAACTTTGATCACATTGTTTTCAGTTTGACTATAATCGGTTGAAGCAAAAATGAATACACCCTGCAACAAAAACTACTACATCTAGTATTTTGTATGAACACCATGATTTTTAAGGACAGCATCAAGTCTTCTAGGCATGGAAGGAACAAGTTGGCGACATTGTGCAGCATCTGTCTTCTTCAATTCTTCTAGATAACATCTTTTACAGCCTGGATGCTGGATGGAGAGTGATGCTCATCTAGTGTCTTCAGAATTCCCCACAGGTGTTTGATTGGGTTTTAGATCAGGAACATACTTGGCCTTTCAATCACCTTCACCCTGTTGTTCTTCAGAAATGCAGCAGTAGCTTTAGAAGTCTGTGTTAGATCACTGTAGCGTTGGAAAAGTGCTTGACGACCAAGTGCATGTAGTAAAGAGCGGTACATTGTTGAGTTCATGATACCATCAGTGAAATGCAGCTCCTCCA
>JAUDJI010001257.1:5000-11108 GCA_037389245.1 Oryzias sinensis | reverse complement strand
CATCCATCCATCCATCCACCCATCCATCATCCATCCATCCATCCATCATCCATCCATCCATCCATCCATCCATCCATCCATCCATCCATCCATCCACCCATCCATCATCCATCCATCCATCCATCCACCCATCCATCATCCATCCATCCATCCATCATCCATCCATCCATCCATCCATCCATCATCATCCATTCATCCACCCATCCATCATCCATCCATCCATCCATCCATCCATCCATCCATCCATCCATCCATCCATCCATCCATCCACACCTAAATTTCAACACAATGTTTGTTTTAAACTCATTTAAAGTAACTTTAAATCCGTTAGCTCATAATTCTTCATCCTGTTTTTGTTCAGAATTCAACGTGAGAAGACAAACTGTCTGAAACCTGCGTTGGTTTGTCCTGTCATGTTGATGTGGGCGGAGCCAACGTTTTAATGACATCACTGAGGAGCATCAGAGGTGACCCGACCGGGGCTTTTATTTTCCTAGGAACCTCTCTGACGTACTAGTATAGTAAAGTGGATGGACAAAGGTTCATTATTATTCCATGACAACAAAGGAAACGACACTAAAGCAATAGAAGCCGTGAATTTAGGCCAGCAGGGCCTCCGATAGCCGTTATTGATCTCACACATCAGAATATGAACAATTATTTTAGAGTTTCTGCTTTAAAATGATGGATTTTGGGGTTTTGTCACTTTAAGGAAAGTTACATCCTTCAGTTGTTTACTCAGAAAAACAGAATTTAATCCAGAACATCCGTTTAGTAACAATAGAATAATGGGCTTTTATTCTGAAACCACAGAACCTCCATCTCCAGAATTCCTCATCTAAAACCCACATTTGAGTTTTGGTAGCTTAGATAAACGTGACTGAATAGAGGATGCAGAGATCGTCTGCCTGACGGGGAGACGCCTCAGGTCAACGATGATGTCACTGAGATGACAGCGGTTCTGCTCTGCATGAACGTTGATGGTCCAGTGAATCCTCTCTGGTTCCTCTCTGGTTCTACCGGCAGGTTAAAGTTTACACGACTCATCTCAACGACGGAAACCTCAGACTTACTGAGAACGGACCACGGCGCCACCAGAGTCTGCAGAGTTTCTGTCCAATAAAAGTTCTTCCTGGCCTCAGGTCACCAAGCCGTCAGCTGGGTCGGTTCTGTCCCGGGGGAGGACGGGTCCAAGTCTCCCTCTAAAGGCAGAGTCCCACTTTTATACAACTCAGAGCTGTGATGTCACACATTCTCTGTGCTGTCGCCCCCGACAACGCTTCTGTAGCCCCTCCCCTTCACATGTTCACCTCTGACTGGACAAAGCTTTGATTGACGCCTCCTGGAGCTTGAGACGTTCTGCTGCTGCGTCTGAGGAGCATCCCGGAGGGCTCAGGAACCGGTTCTGGTAAAGGTCCAGGTCCGGCTGTGGTCCAGCAGAACATCAGAAGCCATAACGGTCCTTGAAGGACCCGACTCAAGCTTCCTCTGCAGGTCAAGGGAACATTCTCCTGGAGGAAGTCCTTTTAAGGGGGACAGGGTCCTGGAAGGATCCAGTCCCAGGTTCTGGAGGTTCTGGAGGAGCTCATTCAGCGAATCAGAGGCCAGGATTCTGCCAAACACACGCCGGAGCTCCTCTGAACCCGACCTCTGACCCGCTCACAGAGCGTCGCCGTGGAGATGGCTCCATCGTTACCAAACGTTTTCTGTGGAAGGAGGCGGAGCTTCGTGAGGGAAAGGTGTGTGTGTGAGGGGGGTTAATTACCCCCCACTGTCTTTGTGTCAGACAGACGAGATTCGCCCCCCATTCAACCTCCCGCATCATCTGACGCACATCACCCCCCCCCACCACCACCACCACCACCAATCAGCTGACTGGACAGGCCTGTGATCAGAGCTGCTCAGGCCCAGCAGGAACGTTGGGGGGGGGGGGGGGTTTCCAGGGGGTGTCGGCTCCAGCAGTCCATCCTGATGGTCTGTCAGCGTCCTAAACCCGTTTGGGTTCCCTGATTTACT
Source organism: Oryzias sinensis (assembly GCA_037389245.1). Lineage (NCBI taxonomy): Eukaryota > Metazoa > Chordata > Actinopteri > Beloniformes > Adrianichthyidae > Oryzias > Oryzias sinensis. Next base: position 9,092 of record JAUDJI010001257.1, on the reverse strand, counting down.
GAGTTTCCTGGAGGATCCAGGGTCATGTGACATCTGTGGATACTTGGTGTGGAACACGGACAGAACAACAGAACACGCATGACCCCCCCATCACGGGGGCGGGTCTCATTAAACGGAGAATTTGCAGTTCCAGTCTGGATCTGCACGGTTGCTGATCATCGCCAGGCAACCGGCTGTCGGCGCCCCAAACTCCCCGGCCAATCAGCATTGACGTCACGGCTGTGCGTGTGGGCGTGCACGTGAGGGCATGAGCGGGGAACTCCTGCTGAGGGTGAGGGGCACGCTGCTCCCCAACGTTCAGCAAAGCTCACCTCCTGTGAGGCGTGATGCGTTCAGGTGCTGCGGGAAAACTCAGCCTCAATCAATACTCACTGATCACTCAGACAAAGCGGACTTATTGATCAGGTTTATTCTCTGTTTTTGTAAAAAACAACAACATGTGAATGGAATTACAGCGGGGAAGGCGGGGCCACAGCCTGACACTGGACGGCATCAGTCAGTTGCCATGGTGACAGAGGACAGTAGGTGGAGCCTCAGTTGATCTTGGGGTGGCGGAAGTCTTTTCCAGCAAACTTGGCCTTGTCTCCAAGCTCCTCCTCAATCCTGCAAAGTAGGGCACGGGGGGGGGGGGGTCAGCTGGGGTTCAACTCTGAAAGGCTTTTAATTTGAAGGATAGGCAGGGTTTACCTCATCAGCTGGTTGTATTTGGCCAGACGCTCCGACCTGCAGGGGGCACCAGTTTTGATCTGTCGTGATAAAGACGGAGCGTCAGCCGAGTTCACCTGTGACTGGCATGCCCCCGAGCCCCGCCCACGAGTTTCTGTACCTGTCCAGTGCAGAGACCAACCACCAGATCAGAGATGAAGGTGTCCTCGGTCTCCCCGGAGCGGTGGCTGACCATCACGCCCCACCCGCTGCTCTGAGCCAGCTTACACCTGCAAACACGCCAAACGGGAACGCCGTTTTGCTTCAGAAGGGTGGACTGTCACCGATCCTGCATCCGATGTTTCTCCCGCGCTGCTTCTTAGTTCTCATGAGCAAACTTCTTTGATCATCCATCAATTCTAATAACTTTATTTATACAGCAGTCTTTGTGCCTCTAAGACGATGTGACTTACGGAATGAAAGCTTCTGATGGATGGACAGACGGATGGACACAAGGACAAACGGAGAGACGGATGGAGACAAGGGCAGACAGACGGATGGACAGAAGGAGAGACGGATGGACAGACGGAGAGACGGATGGACAGAAGGAGAGAGGGATGGACAGAAGGGCGACAGACGGATGGACACAAGGGCAGACGGATGGACGGACAAACGGAGAGACGGATGGACACAAGGGCAGACAGACGGATGGACAAAAGGAGAGACGGATGGACAGAAGGGCAGACGGACACAATGACAGAAGGAGAGAGGGATGGACATGTCTTACGCCTGGATGGACTCTGTGACGGAGCCGATCTGGTTGACTTTGAGCAGCAGACAGTTGCAGGCCTTCTTCTCCACCGCCTGCTGGATCCTCTTTGGGTTGGTCACCGTCAGGTCATCTCCTACAATCTGATTGGTTGAAGCAGAAACCACAGGTGAGTCCCAGAAACCCTGGGCGTGAGACGGAGGTGAGCAGCTGCCTCACCTGGATGTTCACAGAAGCCGCGAACTTGGCCTGCCCTCCCAGTCATCCTGGTCAAAGGGATCTTCTATGGACTGGACTGAGGGACAGAAATGAGGGACAGAGTCTGAGTTCTGGATAAAGACCTTCATCCAGATAATTGACTTCCTGATGGTCTCTGTCTGAGACACATTTGTTGCACACATGACGGCTCAGATAGACAGTCAGTCCATCTTTGGAGACACTTACAGCCTCAGTGACACACGAACCTCTAATGTTAGTCAGATTAGTGGTGAACACGACTGACTGGATCTGATAGAACTACAGTGTGACATCAGAGGAAACCGAGGCGTTTCATTGGACAACCAATAAGTTTCTTAGCTTCACCTCCTTCAGTTATTGTTGTTTGTTTATCACTCATGTAGATCCATTTGCTGTTCCATCAATGTTTTTTTACATCTATAATGTTACTCGACTGCTTCCAGGTGAGCATCAGGGACGTTTGGGAGGTGCCCTCTCACCGGGTGTTCTTGATGAAGGCGGTACAGGTCTCCCAGTTGCTCCCCGGAGATGTGCCTGGACGGGTCGTCGGGGGACTTGAAGTCCAGGTCGTACTTGCCACTGCGGAAGAACTCGGAGGCAGCCACGTCCATGCCGATGATGATCTTGTCCGGGTAGCCGGCTTTCTCGATGGCCGACTTGAGCAGCTCCAGAGCTGCAGAGACACGGCGTCAACGCCATCCTCCCCTTTAGCTTTGGTGAAAACCAACAAACACCAGCGCAGTCTCTTCACCTCGCAGCTCAGGATGTTGGGGGGCAAAGTCGCTCATCTCCCACGTTGTGGCATCCTTCCCGCATTGGCCTTGATGACGCTTCTTCAGGTTGTGACCTGAACAAGCACATCGAACAAGCCGTCACGGATCCACTAGACCGTGACTTTGTGCGCTGAAGGAACTCACCTCCGCTTTCTCCAATCCTCATGGCCTCGGCTAGAGGCCCTCACAGGCAGAATCATGAACCCTGCATGGCCAGTTTGTTTCAGCGCGACTGCCTCGCGATCACGCAGGCCTGGCAGGCGGCAAAGACACCAAGATCGCGGAGCAAACAGGCTCACACATCGACAACGCTGGTACTGTGGACCTTGCTGAAGTTCAGCCGAGGAGACATGAGTGTAAATCAAAGGCTTCAATGAACTAGGATCAAATCACACCGAATTCCTTAAAGCCCTTTTGTGGCTCATGTCACCTGTAGGTGTTCAGAACTTCCTTCAGACATCACCTGACCACAGGTGGGGGCTGAACATTACCAACTGGTGTAATGCAACGGGGATCCAGACCAAGCTCTCCTCCAGAATCAAACACTCACAGGAACAGGTAGAATGACGTCCTTGTGTCCAGCCAGGTCTGCGATGTGGCGGTAGAGCGGAACCCCCTTCTCTGCGGCGCCGCCTTACAGACGGCGAGCGAAACTCCCAAGATGGCATTTGCTCCAAGTGAGACAGAGAGACAGAGAGACAGGTGAGACAGACGGGCAGAAAGGTGAGACAGAGAGACAGAGACATGTGAGACAGACGGGCAGACAGGTGAGACAGAGACAGGTGAGACAGACGGGCAGACAGGTGAGACAGAGACAGGTGAGACAGACGGGCAGACAGGTGAGACAGACGGGCAGACAGGTGAGACAGAGAGACAGACAGGTGGGACAAACGGGCAGACAGGTGAGACAGAGAGACAGGTGAGACAGACGGGCAGACAGGCGAGACAGAGAGACAGGTGAGACAGAGAGACAGGTGAGACAGACGGGCAGAAAGGTGAGACAGAAAGACAAGTAAAACAAAGACAGGTGAGACAGACGGGCAGACAGGTGAGACAGAAAGACAAGTAAAACAAAGACAGGTGAGACAGACGGGCAGACAGGTGAGACAGACGGGCAGACAGGTGAGACAGAGAGACAGGTGAGACAGACGGGCAGAAAGGTGAGACAGAGGGGCAGAAAGGTGAGACAGAGACAGGTGAGACAGACGGGCAGAAAGGTGAGACAGACAGGTGAGACAGAGAGACAGACAGGTGGGACAGACGGGCAGACAGGTGAGACAGAGAGACAGGTGAGACAGATGGGCAGATGTCCTCACATTTGTTTTCGGTTCCGTCCAGCTCCAGCATGAACTTGTCGATCTTCTCCTGCTCTACGACGCTGAACTTCTGCAGACACACAGGTGGAACCGTTAGCTTGAAGCTCTGGTTCTGCAGTGACTGCAGGGTCACAGGTGTGACGTCAGGACAGGTGGTGCCCTCTGATCCGGGCTGACCCTCTGACCCAGTCTGACCTGAACCCCTCCCTCCTCACCTTCTCGATCAGTTTGGGGGCGATCTCCTTGTTGACGTGATCCACAGCCTTCTGAGTTCCTGCAACCAGACACAGGTGTCACCGACCCATCAGCCACCAACATCCAACAGAACCGCTTCTGCCGGCCTCCTACCTTT
>JAUDJI010001256.1:0-11109 GCA_037389245.1 Oryzias sinensis | reverse complement strand
TTAACTAGTTTTATTTGTGTATGTAAATACATTTATTTATTTATTCTATTAATTTTTAAGTCACTCTTACTATTTCATATGCCTATTAAGGTTTATGTAATTATTTGTTTTTTGTCTATGTTTTATAAATATTTTAATTTTATTCCTTTTACATATTATTACACTCCAGTGTTTTCCTCTGAGGGATCCTCCACATCGGTGACTGACCCTTCTCAGTGAGCGGGGTCTCTGCAGTGGGATCTCCTGGGTCTGACTCTTTTGATCAGATCTGGGGGGTTCTGTGGTAGTGTACTCCGTGAACTTGGGTTGGGAGGTCGCTGGTGTGGACATGTCCCCAAACTATCGTTTTCCCACCTCAGGACAAAGCCAGGTCTCTAGATTCTATCATTCTATCACTATTTTATTTATTTATTTATTGATGTGTGTGCGTGTGGGTGTGTGTGTGTGTGTGTGTTTTTGCGGGGGGGGGGGGGGTTGTCCCACGGTTTGTGTTGTCATCTTGTTTTTAAATTTTATTGTATTTTTTGCACAGCACTTTGAGTGACATCTGTTGTCGAAAAAGTGCTATATAGATTAAGGTTGATTTGATTTGATTTGATTTGATTCTACCTTGATCCTTCTCGTTCAGACACATGTATTCTGTCTTACTACGACTGACCTTCATGCCTCTTCTTTCCAGAGCAAACCTCCACCTCTCTAGCTGTTCCTCCACCTGCTCTCTACTCTCAATGCAAATTACAATGTCATCCGCAAATATCATTGTCTAGGTAGATTCCTGTCCTACCTCGTCTGTCAGCCTGTCCATCAGCATACAAAAAGGGACTCAAAGCTGATCATTGGAGTAGTCCCACCTCCACCTTGAACCCCCCTATCTGACTTACAGCACGTCTCACCACCACCATACTTCTCTCATACATGTCCTTAACTACTCTGACATACTTCTCTGCCACCTCATACAGTACCACAGCTCCTCCCTCAGCACCCTGTCATACGCCTTCTCTAGATCTACGAACACACAATGCAGCTCCTTCTGACCATCTGACCATTGTGCTCCTGTCTACTTTCCTCAGTCCTCTCTACATCCCACTTCCTTTTAGCCAACCTCTTCCTTTGGACGCATTCCTGTACTTCCTCATTCCACCACCAAGTGTCTTTACCATCTTTCCTCTTTCCAGATGAGACACCTAGCACCTTCCTACCTGTTTCCCTGATAATCTCTGCTGTAGTTTCCCAGTCATCTGGAAGCTCATCCTGACCAACCAGGACCTGTCTCAACTTCTGCCTGAATTCCTCACAAGTTTCTTCATTCTGTAGCTTCCACCACTTGGTCTTCTTTTCTGTTTTCCCTCTCTTCTTCTTCCTGACCTCCAGAGTCATCTTACACACCACCATGCGGTGCTGTCTGGCTACACTCTCTCCTACCACCACTTTGCAGTCATTAACCTCTCTCAAATGACCTCGTCTACATAGGATGTAGTCCACCTGAGTACTCCTACCTCCACTTCTGTATGTCACTCTATGTTCCTCTCTCTTCTGGAAGTAAGTGTTGACTACAGCCATTTCCATCCTCTTCGCAAAGTCCACCACCATCTGTCCCTCCAGATTCCTTTCCTTCACCCCAAACCTGCCCATCACCTCCTCATCACCTCTGTTGCCCACACCAACATGCCCATTAAAGTCTGCTCCAATAACAACTCTCTGTCCTCTGGGAAAACTCTCTATGACCTCATCCAACTCACTCCAGAATCTCTCCTTCACTTCTAACTCACAGCCAACCTGTGGCGCATACCCACTGACTTCATTCACCATCACCCCTTCAAATTCTAACTTTAGGCTCATCCTCCTGTCTGAGACTCTTTTCACCTCTAGAACACTGTTTACAAACTCCCCCTTCAGAATCACTCCTACCCCGTTTCTCTTCCTATCAACACCATGATAGAACAGTTTGTATCCTCCTCCAATACTATGTGCCTTGCTGCCCTTCCACCTTGTCTCCTGCACACACAGTACATCTACCTTCCTTCTCTCCATCTCTAGCTAGTCTAGCATCATAAGCGGTGAGTCTAAGCCCCGCCCCCGCCTCTCTACCTTTTCGTTGTTTCCCCCGTGTGCAAACCCCCCTCCAGCGTGTTCTACACAGACAGCACAACATCCGGTCATTGTAACAGCAAGGTGACAGGATAGTAGGGGCGCCCTGATGCAAATTTAATTCATTTTACGCGGAAATGGGTGGTTTTAGTCTGGGGGAGGCGTTCACATGTTCCTTACGAGATCGCCACTGACTGTCTTTTTAGAAAAACTTTCCATCCCATAACAGACTCTGGTCGGTGCTCACAGCTGCAGACACGCCCCCTGTGCGTTCACGCTGCTCTCTTCCTGCTGCCAGCTCGCACTACCTGGCGGTGGTAAAGGCACCATAATCTGAGAACATGACAGTTATTTTACAAAAACACAGATAGCCGCAGCACAAGGATGAAAGAGCGGCATGCGGCTCTGGAGCCATAGTATGGAGTCCTAAACTGTTCATAATTAAATAAATAAATATGACCTTGTGCAACCACACAATCAACCAATAAATCTCTCATAAATATATAAAAAGATCATGAAATTGGGAAAACCTGCACACAGATTTTAAATAGTTTTAAATTGATTTTAAATCTTATTAAATACATTTAATTTGACTTAAAAATCTGTTCATCATTTTAAATCATTTTAAATTTTATTATAATTCTGTCTTATTTCAGAATCTAAGATTTCAAAACCTTCAGCGAACATATGCACCACAACATGCACTCAGCTTTGCGCTTTATTTTTGTGATTATTATTAAGGACAATCTTCTACATGTGCTTTATTACTGTTGTGATCATTATTAAGGGCCTGCTCGCTGTAGAAAAAAATCTGTACGTGTGAGCAGGTGGGACAAATTGCATGATTGGATGGTTTTTTGCATGTTGTGTTTTTTCACCCCTTGCATGAAGCATGTGGACACGCCCATTAATTAGAAGCACCTGCTCTTAATTGGTAGACTATATAGGAGTGGAGCAGAGAAACAGACGCGCTCCAGAATGTAGCAGACTCTGGGAAAAGTTCCTGCCCGGCCAGGAGGGCGCATATCCCAGGGGCGCTTGGTTCTGCGCACCCTGGGAGCATGGCATACACGACGGGAACCACCGGGCCTGTATGCACAGGGGATGCATTTGGACCGCCAGACCACTCATCAGATGCACCAATGGAGTGAGGAGGGCGCACGCACCGGGGGCAATTGGACCGCTGGGACCGCCAGTTCTGCCATGCCGTCAACACGCAGGGGCAGGGCAGGGACCCTGCCTGTGTTGTAAGTAGCCCGACGTGACTTAGCAGACTGGTAGAAACACACAAGAAGGCTGGGTCCAGCCTGGATGTTGGAGTACCTTTGGTGCTGCCGCTTGTGTGTTTCCACGCAGGAGTCCCAGCGCGCCGGAAGGCCAGCCAGAAGCGACATGACACGGGGAGGAGTGTGTGACGCTGAATACGCGCAGAGGCAGAGGGGAACTCTGCCTGGCCTGTAAGTATGGGAAAGCGTAGCCATACTCCTCAGGATGGCCTAAGGCAGCCGTGGTTGCTTCTGGTGCTGGCAGATATGTTTGCCTGCAGGTCCTGGTGCGTGTGACCCGAGGACTTCCCTGGTCATGGAGGAAGGACATCGTGGGTCAAGTCTGGCGGGTGGAGGACATCCCCTGGATTCTGGATCTGCGGCCTCCCAAAGCTGCTTTTGTCGGCTGTCCCCCGGACTTTTAATTTAGCTTTTTACTAGTTTTTACCCTGTTTCTTCATCTTATTGTATTTTATACTTTTTAGAGCTGTTTTTTGTATTTTATAGTTTTTTACCATCTTATTGGCCAGTCAGGTTTTTAGGATTAATAAATTATTGTTGTGGCCAAAAATACTTGGTTCCTCTTTGGTGGCTCGTGTGTTCTCACCCAGATCATCCCTGTAACCTGCAATAATTCACTTACATCTTTTCATTTCATCTCCAAATTTCTTACTGCCTTTCATCATCAACCACCCCCTTAACATACGCTTTTCAGATCTTTTCCATGTGTGTTTACTAGTCGGGAGAGATGAACACAAACCAAGGATTCGACCGGATTAAAAATACAAAGTTATTTTTCCCTTACAAAAGTTCTAGAACAGATTAAAACAAGTTTAAAACAAGTTTAAGGCAGATACCTGGGTATTCAGTCTATAAAATCTGCAAATGCGCAAGAGACTACAGGCGCCTTAGAATGCAATTCCTCCGTGCAAACTCTTTGTAATGTTGGATCGAATCTCCTTCTCCTGGACACATCATGGCGGCCGAATCTCCGCCCCTGGACGCTCGGATTGGCTGACAGAGGGGCCGCCCGCTTCCGTCTTGACCATATGTGGAGATTCACCCCACAGTACCTCGCCAGAGGTGAGCCCCATGGCTGCTCACCGTCAAATGGACAACAGAGATGCCACTGGTATGCACTGAGGTGATGTGAAGGAATTTGTTTTATTATTATCATTGGTTAAATGTATGTTTAAATGTTAACTCAGATTGACCTTTTTACCTCTTCTAAAAACTGTTGTGTGTGTTCATGTGCTTCTCATCCCCAGCTAGGAAGAGGGGGTTTTACGACACTGTCCTGAGTTGATAAGGAATACTGTTTGAACTTAGAATCCACCAAATGGGTCATTATAAGACACCCCCTAGTGAACTTTTTCTCTTTGTCTTGAAAATGTTGCCTCCTTCTTGTGTTCTTAATAAAAGCAGCACGGGGAGAGGCAGACCTTTGAGAAGAGAAGCGTGGTAGATGTTTTCTGTCACTCTGGCTCCTCTCCCTCGTGGATGACAAACTTGATTCTTGTTCTGGTTTGTTGTTTATAATTGTGTTTTTCTTTAATGTCTAGATGCATTTATCTAACAGGTGAAAAGTCAGCTTGGTCATCCACATGAGAAGGGTTTTATTGTCTGTTTCCCAGGGTTCGGATCCTTTGAACAGATAGTAAAACTCTGGCCAGTACAATTTCCTGATCCTACAGGAAGGTCTGACGTCTCTTCAAAGAGGTTTACAGGGGAAAGCTTGCCTGCTGTAGCCATAAACCAAAAAGGAATGTCACAGGAGAATAAGCTTTTAGGGTTCAAAAGGAGTTTACGACACACTAAAGAACAAAACCTCAAGTAATAAAAAGAATAGGATGGAAAACATACATTTCTTTATCGCTCATGTTTTTTTTAAATCCGTTCGGTCAGTGCTTTTTTTCTTCGCTGCAAGGAGGACCCGAAAGAAGATGGGTTAGCATTAGGCTAATATTTGCTTCAAACATTAGCCGTGGAGGAACTAAAACTCTGAACGGGAAATGAGCATCTTGGATGTAAATATGTGGAATATATTGCAGTGAAATGGAAACAATGTATTTAGTTGTTTTGTTATTTGTTCATATACTGCAAGTTATAGCAGCGGCCGTGGTGCAGCGGTAGGGAGGTCGACCTCTGATCTTGCCCGCCCATGTGTTGAAGTGTCCTGGGAAGACACTGAACAGTTGCCTCTGGTGGAAGGCTGGCACCAGTGTTTGATAGCAGAGCTGCCTTGAGTGTGTGTGAATGGGACTGTGAATGGAAAGCACTTTGTGCCTTCGAAGTAGGTAGAAAAGTCCTATGTTAGTATTTGCCATTTACCATATCATCATCGCATATTGATCATTAATATCGCAAGTTTTCCTCATATTGTGCAGCCCTACTCACTCATGTTACTGAACAGCCTGTTTTGTTAAAGTATTTCCTGCTTCGGTTTCTCTTGCATAGACGAGCGCTATCAGTTCATTAGCTGACCCACCAACGGGCAAACTGTGTCTGCTGATGATCCTGTACTTTTGTCTTTGATGATGTATCATAATGGCTTGCCTTTTGGCTTAGCGGTCATCTTGTCTGCTGTCCAATGAGGTCTTGACCTTTGACCCCGCACATGCGCAGTCACCTGTGTGACTCAGTCTTTTGTGTTTAGTCTGCGGGGGCGTGACCAGACGTGACATCATTGCTTGGAAGCTGGTTTTCTGATTAGTCGTTGCTCTACAGGATCGTGGTTTTAGCTGGCGATACTCTGCCCATCGAGGTGTACTGCCACCTACCGGTCATGTGTGAGGACAGGACCCTGCCGTACGCCTACATCCCCTCCAAAGTGGTGAGTCAGCAGCTCACCTGTGCAGGTGTTCATCTCTTTGAGGACTTCAAAAATAGCAGTATTGAAAGCGGATTTGCAGAGGCGATCCATGAAGGGATCTACTGAAAGGTGAACCACCACCGACAGCAGTAAAGTTATAACTAAAGCTCTGGTACGTTGTGTAAAAGTGAGGAAGTATTTCAAATTTTATTTGCTTTCTTTAGAGAAACACATTTTCTCAAACGAGAACAGAACATTAAAGGTGGACATAGATTATGTGGAAGAAAGTTCTGGAAGTAAACACTGAGATGATCTCCACTCACAACCAAAAATCACATAAATATAAATAGCTTCCAATATTTTTATACGCCAACCTAGAAATTCCTTACATCCAGTGAAGTATCTTTGGGTTACAGTAGAAGCCTAATGGAATGGAGATGTCTTTGGTGGGTGGAGTGAACAAACTAAACCTGGGTTGTGTCAGAATTCCTTCACTACTCACTGCATACTGCGTTCACCTTTTTGTAGAGCTGTCTGATTCTACAATCCCAAAATCCGGTGCCCTTGAAATTTCTCAGCAGTCTCACCAGTGTGCATCAATGCTCACTAGGTCGGCGAATATAGACCACAGTACATTGCATCAGAACAATTTTTGCCAAAATAAAGTATTTAAATGTATTTTTTTAATTAAACCATCAATGTTTTTATCTTCAGAACTCAGTGGACTCATAAATAAATGTCACATATTAATTAGATTTTAACTTTGTGAAATTGATTATGTCATATTCGCCATTTAAAAAAAACAAGCAGTGAGCATTGTGTCCGAATTTCCTTTAAAATCCAGAGCACTATATAGTTGTTAGTGGTTGGAGGTTAGACATTTATAAAGAACATTAAGCATAACACTGTATTATTTGACTATTTCTCATAGAAATTAGAAAATGTCTACATTTAGATTTTTTTAACCTAATACTCAGCTCTTTAATTTTTTGTTTTGTTTTTAGAACTATTTTTATGAACTTTTCCTGTTTACTGCCTGCCGACCGTAGTCATCAGCACTGGGGAGCCGCTCGCTTGGTTCCGACCTGCTCAAAAATACAACAGCTGGTCGACGAGACGACCCAGAAAGGTTCTGCATGATGGGGCTTTTATATACCTCAACCTCAATCAACATGTCCTGTCTTCTTAGAAGAACTTTCCATCCCATAACAGAGTCTGGTCCAGATTCACAGCCGCAGACACGACCCCTCCACGTGCTCATGCTGCTTTGTTCTTCTGGGCCGCTCGCACTACCCAACGGTGTTAAAGGGACCACAACAATCTTAGGACATGATAGTTATTTTACTAGAGATATAGATATTCTTTATTGATCCCACGTTGGGGAAATTCAACTGTTGCAGCAGTTCAGTGCAAAATAGAGAAACAAGAAGAACAACAGCAATGTGCAAAAAGGAAAGGGTGTGTAAAAATGCAAAAGTAATAACATTTAACAACAAGAAGAATCCACATCTATATACAATATGACAACACAATATATTTTATACGTAATAATAAAATTAATCAAAGTAAAAGACAGAATATTCAGATGGGTTATGGATGCATGATAACCGGTTGATAACCACAATAACCATGCATATTTAAACTGTGTCATTGTACAATCTAACAGCTGTTGGAATGAATGACCTGCTGAACCGTTCCTTCCTACATGGGGGGTGTAACAGTATGCAGCTGAAGGAGCTGCTCAGTGCCTCCACTGTCTGATGTAGTAAGTGAGAGGTGTTGACAATAATGGATGTTAGCTTGGCCAACATCCTCCTTTCACCCACTTCCTCCACAAAGTCCAGTGGACAGCCCAGGACAGAACTGGCCCTCCTGACCAGCTTGTGGAGTCTCTTTCTGTCCCGGTCTGTGCTGCCGGCTCTCCAACAGGCCACGGCGTAGTGGACAGCAGAGGCCACTACAGAGTCATAAAATGTCCTTAAGAGAGGCCTACACACTCCAAAGGACCTCAGAAGGTGGAGGCGACTTTGGCCCTTCTTATACAGGGCATCGGTGTTGTGAGTCCAGTCCAGTTTCTTGTTGAGGTGAACACCCAGGTACCTAAAACTGTCCACTACCTCAATGTCTGAGCCCTGGATGCTCATCGGTGCGTGTTGTGATGTTCTCCTCCAGAAGTCAATCACCTTCTCCTTTGTCTAACTGGTGTTCAAGCACAGGTGATTACGCTCACACCAGTCTCACCCCCCCAACCCCCGACACACAGCCAACAATGAATGGACAAGAACTTCTGAAAGTGACAACTGCCGGTGTTGTATGTAAAGTCAAATGTATAAAAGGTGAAGAGGAACGGTTAAAGCACCATCCCCTGAGGAGCCCCGGTGCTGGACACCACCTCAGACACACAGTTGTGTAACCTCACATACTATGGCCCGTTGGTGAGGTAGTCGGTCGTCCATGCAGCCAGTCATTCGTCCACTCCAGCCCCTTCCAGCTTCTCTCTCAGCAGAATTGGTCGGATGGTGTTGAAGGCGCTGGAGAAGTCAAATAACATGACCCTCACAGCGGTTTAGGCGACCTCCAGGTGAGTCAGCGCCCGGTGCAGCAGGTAGATAACAGCATCATCCACCCCGTTGTTCGGTCTGTAGGCAAACTGCAGTGGATCCGTCGCGGTGCTGACCACTGAGCGAAGGTGGCTGAGGATGAGCTTCTCCATGGTCTTCATAAAGTGGGAGGTCAGGGCTACTGGTCTGTAGTGGTTTGGCTCCTTAGTGTGCACCATCTTAGGAACCGGAACCATACAGGAGGTCTTCCACAGGACTGGGACCGTCTCCAGGCTGAGGCTCAGGCTCAGGTTGAAGATATAAGTGACAACCTCACAGAGCTGGTCACCTCAGTACCTGAGCAGTCCGGGTCCGATGCCGTCTGTACCTGCAGCTTTCCTGGTTCTCAGTCGCCTCAGTTCTCTCCTCACCTGATTAGAAGTGAGGCAAAGTGGAGTGGACGTGGGGGGCAGAGATGGTATGGCTGTGGATTGGGGTGGTGTACAGTGATAAGAGTGCTTGGGGGTGGGTGTCGCTGCTGGACTGGAGATGTGTGAAGTGGAGCGGGGAGGGCTGGAGTCAAACCTGTTGAAGAACAGATTTAACTCGTTGGCCAGGCCCTGGTCTTCATCAGATGTCACCATGACTGCTCTCTGTCAGTGACCAGTGATGGTCTTTAGACCTCTCCACACCCCCCAAACATTGTTGTTCTCCAGCTTCCTCCTGAAGCTGTTCTTGGCCTGTATAAGTTTGTATTTGAGTTCATGCTGAACTCTCCTCTGTTCCTCTCTGTCCCCTGAAATAAAAGCCCTCCTCTTCTCCTTCAGTAGGACTCTCAGCTCTGGGGTTACCCAGGGCTTGCTGTTGGAGAAACACTGCACCCTCCGAGTTGGTATAGTGTTCTCTACACAGAAGCTTATGTAGTCGGTGATGCAGAGTGTCTCCCAGTCCGTAGTCTGGAAACAGTCTTTCAATCTCTCCCTGGCCTCATCAGTCCACGCTCTCATTGACTTCTTCTGGGGTGGTTCTCTTCTTGCCCTGGGTTTGTATTCAGGAAGCAGATGCATCAAGTTTGTGATCAGAGCGGCCGAGTGACGATTGTAAGTCCAGCGTCTTGTTCTCCCTAGTGTGGCACTTAACGTGCTGAGTGAAAGTGGGGAGAATGGAGGAGAGCGAGGCATGGTTGAAGTCCCCACTGATGAGAAGCAGTGCCTGCGGGTGCCGGGTCTGCATGCGCGTCACCCCTCCATGGAGTTGCTCACAGGCTGCCTCCGCGTCAGCTGATGTAGGGATGTACATGTTTAACATTATAACATGAGAAAACTCCCTCGGAATGGAAAACGTCCGAAAACCCACAGCGAGAACCTCGATGCCACGGGAGCAAAGCTGTTGCTTCACAGAGACGTGCGCCGGTTTGCACCATCTCTCATTAATAAACACCTCCAGTTCTCCTCCTTTCTTCTTACCACTGTCTGTCAAACTCCTGTCCGCCCGAACCAGTTTGAATCCATCCAGGGCGACCACGGAGTCCAGTGTCGATTCGTTCAGCCACGTCTCAGTGAAACACATGAGGTTACACTCCCTGTATTCCTGCTGTAACTGGCTCAGCACCGTCAGCTCGTCCATGGGAACGGACGTTTCCCATTTGTACCTCCATCTCCTCTCCTGAAGCCTACGTCCTGCTCTGCAGCCTCTCCGTTTCCTCTTTATTTCAGGTGGAACCTCAGGTCTTTCGGTGTAGAGAGGTGCAGGGCCGCGCAGAGCTAACAGCTGATCCCTGGAGTAAACAATGGAGCCATGTGCGACGCTGAGAGGGCCCAACAACACACTCCCAAATAAATAAAAAAACAATGATAAACAGAATGCAAAAATAATAAAATTGGTCTCCCTATGTGCAGACTTACAAAATGCATTGACCACGTAAAAAAGTCTGTAAAGCGGGCCAAAAAACAATAGAAAAGAAATGAAAAGAAAAGAAGGAAGAGAAGAGCTGCTGTAACTAGCTGCTGCTCCTGCAGCGCCATCATGAAAAAAAAAAAACTAAACCACAGAGAGCTGCACAGAGATAAAAGAGCCGCAGGTTGCCGACCCCTGATCCAGACGATCTGCTGCGGGTTAAAACCGAGCATCAGAACAGGGAACAAAGGTGTTTGAAGTGTCTTTGAACGTGGCATGGTTGTTGGTGCCAGACGAGCTGGTCTGAGTATTTCAGAAACTGCTGATCTACTGGGATTTTCACCCACAACCATCTCTAGGGTTTACAGAGAATGGTCTGAAATAGAGAAAACATCCAGTGAGCTGCAGTTCTGCAGGCAGAAATGCCTTGTTGATCCCAGAGGTCAGAGGAGAATGACCACACTGGTTCCAGCTGATAGAAAGACTACAGGAACTCAAAGAACCACTG
>JAUDJI010001255.1:0-11110 GCA_037389245.1 Oryzias sinensis | reverse complement strand
TCATGATTTTGATGGAGTAATAAAAGAATTTATGATGGAAAAGTTTCTTTTGTCTTAATATATTCCTGGTTCATTTTTGGGTAAACATCATCTAGACAAGAAAGAAAAACACAATAAGAAACCACAAACCACAGAAACAAGTTAGTTTGTTATGCACAAGGGAGAAAAAACAAGTGTGACAAAGCTCTTCCATGAGGGAGGGTTTTAAGTTCAAACAGCATTCTTTCCTTGTTGGCTGTGGACAGTGTGTTGCAAAAAAACCTCACATCCTAGCTAAAGGTAAGAAGCAGATGAAAAATATTGAACTGTTTCTAAAAAGGTAAGGTCAGTTTGACGTAACATTTTAAAAATAATGATAAAAAACAATTTCTTTCACAACATTCCCTCCTGTTTATCATTGATGATTGTTAAAATCTCACATCCAATATCAAATCTCTTTTCAGTTTTCTGTGACATCATCCTTTTCATAACACGTTTATCAATTTACCCTCAGATGATATTTTTTTCTTTACGTAGTAATTACAATTTCAATTCATTACAGTCATCTTGTTCTCCTTTTAGCCCTTGTGCTGTCCTAGGCACGTTAACATTGGGAGTTGGGTCATCTAGACCCACTAGTCAGTGCACTGAACCTTTTTTCTTCAATGATTTGTGATCTTCACTGGTGTCCACCTTTGTCATGGTAGGGAGAACACGTCAATGGTAATCTTGACACCATGGGGTAGCACAAGGGTTAATGAGAAGTTATATTCTTGACTGAAAAGAACACTTTGTTCTCCACCATTCACTGCTGAATGGTGTTTTAAAGTACTTTAAAAGGAAAACTAGTTTGTCTTCAGTAAAGTAACTCACTAATACAAAATAAACTAAAGAAAAACTTGGGATTTTATTTACATAAACCTGAACCGGAATGGGGAATCCTGGATCGGTCCTTCTGCTGGATGGTCACCACAAAATGAAAAATGTGAGTGGATGGATCACCACTGACTGAAATGGAAGTTAGTTTTTCTTTTACAATCTTACAGACTTTGTATTTGTACTAAACTGGAACATCGAATTCTTTAAAAGCGGGTCCAGAGGACGGCCCGGAGACCGCCCTGTCCGACGAGGCGGATCCGGAGGGCGACCGGGAGGCAGCGCCATCCGGCATCGACAGTCTAACCAGCAAACGGCTGGCGGCTCGGGCTCAGAGTCTGGAACTGGTGGCCCGGGCTCGGGATCCGCGGCAGGCGGCTGGGGCTCGGGGGCGGCTGGGGCTCGGTGTCCGCGGCGGGCGGCAGCGGCTCTGGTCCCCTGCAGGCGGCTCGGGTTCGGGGTCAGCTGCAGGTGGCTCGGGGTCCGCGGCAGGCGGCAGCGGCTCGGGGTCCGCGGCAGGCGGCAGCGGCTTGGGGTCCGCGGCAGGCGGCTCGGGTTCAGGGTCCGCGGCTGGGATCTGGGATTAATGTCCTGGTATGGGACAGTCCCCTTTTGGGTCCACAAATGTTGGAACTGCAAGACGACATCAACCCATTATTTAATTCAGACCGTTTGGGAGTGGACCTACATCTTTACTGTCCCGTTTTTTTAGAACTTAATTTAGGCGACATAATTACATACAGAAGAAGAGAGACTGAGGGGAGGAAGACAGAGTTCTAATCAATACTGCTGTATTGTTCAAGGGACTTTATTGTATGTAAGGATGTTATGAAAATTAGTTCCAGTTTAAATAAAATTCAAATCAGTAGAGATCCCACATTTGCTTAAATTTTGATGTTTTAATCTGTCCATGTTTTCACTGAATTTTACTCTGCAATAAAGGGTGTATGTTTGCACTTTGTTGTTCTATGACCATCTTTTGTTGTGTATTTAACCAGTTATAAAACCCAGAGAGATGAGGATCTTTTTTGCAAGGGTGACCTGGCCAAGAGGTGTATGTGTATATGGTTACAATATAAAATCAATGACATTTGAGTTATTAAAAAAATCCAATTAAGGTCTAGCAAAGTGACTTCGGGCTGAGCAGGGGAGGTGTATTGGGTATCTGTGATTGACAGTGAGATGAGCCTGAGGTAATGTAGTCCCACTGCGTGGTACGTAGCAAAGTGATGCCAGTTTTTCCACAGAACCTTCTGTGGGAGTTAAAGATTTTTCTCCACCTTCAGATGATCAAGACCGAAGGGATCCGTGTCTGAGTGTTGAAATGACGCTAGCATGAAAGCTAAGAGAATAACGTAAAAACAATCCCGAGTGAAACGTTCATTGTAAATCTCATGACCAGTACAGAGTTCGATGGATTCTATGTCAACTGCATTCAACCACTGTTGCCTTGCTCCCAGGTCCACTGAAAAGTTGCGCAAGCCAGTAATTTTTGAAAACCGAAGGCAAATAAACCGACAAGCCATGCTAAAGCTAACACGCTAACGACCGACTGGTACAGAATCAAATATGAGCGGGGCTTTTGCCACCTACAAAAAGCATAAAGAAAGTGTAAGGGGCCATTCGATTGGCTAAAAGCGAACCCGCCTGCTTTGCCGATGAGTTTGATTTACAGATTCACTAGCCAATGGTGACATTAGTCGACCTGCTCCGTCAGATGGGTCTCAATTACTTACTTCGGGGCGCATACCCACTGAAGGAAATACGTTTAGAAGGGAAGGCTGATAGGAAAATTCTAATGACCGAGCATTCCACTGGTATTTAAACGCAGCTGTCATGATTCGGAGGAGCGGCAGACCCAGATGCTTGAACCCAGAANAGCTGGTGGAGTCAGGAGCAGAGCAGAGGGGCGGGGCTGACAGAGGTGCCATGACAGCAGCACTTACGGACAAATTTGTGAGACGTGAAAACAGTCTCACGGTAGATCCGTGCGTAACTTTGGCTTTGTGTGTGCGTACCAAGGGGTTCGTGTGTGTTTTTAAAGATGTGTGTGTGTAAGTAGTTTCAAGCTGTTGTAATCTTAATTTGTGCATATGTAAATTGCATTTTGTACTTTTTTCATTTTATATTTTTTTAACTTATACACAAAACGTATTATGTGAGTAACAAATCACGCACAAATCCAAATGTATGCACAAATCCTAATTTACGCATGCACAAATCAAGAATCACGCATAAAAATGCAATCTGTGTGAAATTAAAAAATTACATCTTTCTAGGAACTTGAACAAAAAGTTAAAGAAAAGTTTGTTTCATGAATGTGTTTTATTTTTACACAAATGCTGGGAAGCCGAAAATACACCCTATCCCTTTGAGAACCACACTGCAATCTTTTTAAATGCTAAAGGGAACATGACAAAAACTGATGAAAGTGTCTCCAAAAACTTTATCTGTGAGATATAAAGCTGATACTTTGATTGCTGCTACAGAGCTGTGCAGTGATTAAACTGATCTGTATTATAATTATTAAATGGTCTAATCAATTTTTCATTCTTTACTTTTATTGCTTTTCAACTATTACATTGTTTTGCTGTTTTATTAAATCTTGTTTAGACTAAAGAACAAACTTCATCCTGTTTGTTTTTCACAGATTGTTCATGAATCTCTTTGTGTAGATATTTGAAATTCATTTTCTTCATTCTGATAAATGAAGACATTTTTTTGTCTTTCTTGTTTTATTTGTGTCAAACAGAATTTGTATATAAAGTCATAAGTGTTTATTTTCCTTACAATGTGCATTGTAAAGGAAGAAAAGCAGTGAAAAATTTGGCTGTTTTCTCAAAAAGTTTACCAACTTCTAAGTTTGATTGATTTATTTTTTTGATTTATTGATTTATTTCAAGCATTGTAGTCAAAGCAATAAAACAAATTACACATATCTATCAAACTCATTACAGAAATGATGAAATGCATAGATTAAAAAGACAGAAAACAAAACAAATACCTCACTTGAATCACATTTGCTTAATTAAATACAGTGATCATTAACTGAAGTATAAGTAGAGGTTTATTTATTGCTTGAAAAGGAGTGGGAAGAAGCAAGCTTATATAATCCCCCCCCCCCTATTGAGTTCATTCATTTGATAGTTTTACAGTGTTTTAAATCCGGTTCTGATCAGATAGATTCTCTTCAAGTAACAAAATCCAGTGCCTAGAAATGATTGATGATCTTCAGAAAACATTCATTCATGATTTCAGTAAACAGTAACGATACCGATATGTAATAATCATTGATTATGATTATTAGAACACATGATAAGATTAAACCAGAAATTATTGCTACACATTGCAGATCAAGTAAATAAAATCAATAGCTTATTGATTGTAATTCAAACATTTCAGTAATCATTATTGCACATTACAATGTAATACTCAGTGGTTGTAGTTAAAAGAGCTTTGATTATTTCACCACAATCAGGTTCAAACATGGATTTGGAATTATTCAAACACCTGTTGATCCTTAAATCCTCTTATCTTCATATCCTGAAATAAGAGTTTCTTTATACATTTTCTTGAATATTTGAATATTTGAACATTTTTTGAGCTCATTACTTAAACCGTTCCAAAGTTTAGTGCCACACACCGACACACAGAAACTTTTCTTTGTGGTTCTTATCAGTTTGATCTTGAAGTTCCTACATCCCTTCAGTCTGTAGCCTCCTTCATTATCTAAGAACTGTTTTTGGATATTGAATGGTAACAATTTCCAACTGGCTCTGTATAAAAGTTGTGCAGTGTAAAAATCAACAAGGTCATACAGTTTTAAAAGTCTAGATTGATAAAATAGATTGTATGATCAAGATATCCGGCTTTATGTACAATTCTGACGGCTCGTTTTTGAAGTAGAAAGAGAGGATGTAGTGAGCTCTTGTAATTATTCCCCCATATTTCTATACAGTAGGTGAAATATGGTAATATTAAAGAGCAGTACAATAAATATCTACTGTTGTATCCTAATATATGTTTAGATTTATTTACGATTGAAATACTTTTTGAGACTTTAGTTTGTATGTGTCTGATGTGTGGTTTCCAACTTAGTTTGTCATCGATAAAAAGTGAAAAACGAAGCGGTAGGGTTCCCTGGAGTCGCGTGCTTCCAGCCATTGGTTGATGGATGAGGCCTCCTCTGAGGTCAAAAGGTGACGCATGCTTTGAGCAAGGAGTCTAGAGAGAGTTTGAAGCTGATAAAAAAAGGATGAGCAAAAAAGGGAAAGAAGAGGGGAAAAAAAGTATCCTTAGGTTGTTTTGTCTCCCAAAGTAACAAAGTTTATGCTGACTGTCTCTCGGCGCTGATTCGGCTCTGGCCTCGATCTGTGGCTGGCTTGCCGCCTCCTGACTGCTTCGGGGGGAGCCTTCTTCCCCCGGTTGTTCCCATCCACCTGCTCCTCCCCGCTCCCACCCAAATAAACGTTGCACACAGGCACATAGGGCTCCGGGAACTGGATGGGTGGGACATGCTGGCGGGGCTCACTGGGGATGGTCTGGTGGAGGGGGGCACGGCGAAACATCTGTGCTTATCTTTCACTGGTCTGCCCACAATTTTAACTTCCACTTTAGACACACACACTGCATGTTAGCAGCACACACACAGCAAACACACACCACACACAGAGGGAAACCCCGGAGTGGGGGGGGCTCTACTGCTTGCCAGCGGTGGGGTACCCCCCACTTTCTCCACCTCTCTTCCTTTTATCCTCTTCCACCCCCCCCCCCCCCTCCCTCTCACATTCTTCCCCTCTGCCCACTCACTAAATGTAACTAATAAATGAAAAATAATAAAGTAACAAAAAAAGGGTTTATACAAATTTACACTCTGGTTTATAGAAGTTCTACAACCTCTTTTTGTGATAGTAAAACCTGTCCAACACAAAAGGCCTTCAGCTCTAATCTGTTTGCTCACTTGTTGGACAGAACAAGTAAAAAAAAAAATGTATACAATTAAATATATTTCCTTAAATATTTTTGGCTAATCATGTAAAAAATGTCCATCTTATTTATGATTAGGTTCCCTAAGTGGGAAACTTGGAGCATAAAGCATAGAGCTTGATTTGAAAATGACTTTCTTTTCCTTTTTCTTTAAATAAACTTTAAGGCAAAATTGATTAATTCTTGTCATTTTTTCCCCATGGAGGAAGGTGGCGCCTCTTCCGAGACCAATTATTGTAATTAGGTCTCTTAATCCTATTTGATGCACATTAATAAATATCAACACATATTCTCAGTTCTAATTAGAGAGATGTTAAAAGACAAAACAAAAATAGATCTGCAATAAGAAAATTTGAAAATCAAAATGATAGTCACATATTCTTTAAGACAACATAATACATGTATTGCTTTACATTAGTCCAACTAAATGTGTATATTCCACTCTGACCTTTGTTCCTCATAGCCAAACAGTTGGATGTGCTGTTTACACAGAAAGCTCAAGTTAGTCATTTAATGGTTGAAAGTTGTGGTTTCAAAACAGGAAATCTGTTCTCTTGTTCACACATGTCACATCATGTTTTAACAGGTCACTTTCACCCATTTATCTATTGCAATGTGTACTAAAACATTGGATCCACTGCAGCTGGTGCTTTCATCAAAGGGCAAAGAATCATGTTGATATCATTCAGAAGATTGAAAGATAAAGCTCTTAAGTGCAATAATGGTTAGCAGTAAGAACAGATGTTTGATTACAGAAAGCACACACACACCCCGCCGTAAACCACGTGTTTCCTTGAAGCTGCCACTTCCTTAATCTGTTCTCTCTCAATTCTTCATAGAATGTCTTCAAAAGAAGACGGATCAGACTGGGAGGAGAGAAACGTGGCCATCTATGGGAATTCAAATGATGAGGAAGTTTACTATTCTTCTCAGCCAACAGAAACAGGTAAGAAAATTCATGGTATCTGGAAAGTTCAGCATTTTGGTGAACAGGATTTTTTTACTGACTGATGCATTTCAAAAACGTAACACGTTTGCTTCTGAAGGACCACAGACTCAGAGCCATTCTGCAGTCCAGAAGGGATGGAGGACTTTGTTGTGTCTGAAGGTGCTGTGTGTTCTGATGGCAGCAGGGATCATCGCCCTCTCCATATGCTGTAAGATGGAACACCTTAAGAATAGAATAAATAAATGTTTCTGAAGCAGAGATCATTTCTATGGAACCATTTTTGAACATGGAAACACGGATGAACAGCTCTTCGTCTCATTCTGTAATAAATTATTGCAGAAATTTAAAATTGAAAGCAGACAAAGGCAGCAGATTAAGCCGAAATACCCAGATTTCTGTTGTCACGGTAACTTTCTTCAGCTTTCTAAAGGAGAGACCCAAATCACTTCCAGGCCATCCGATAGATGTTGTCCTTCAAGCACATCTTGGGACTTCCCCCTGGTCTCCAGCCGGTGGAAAATGCCTAGAATTCCTCTAAGGGAGGGATCCAGGGCTGATAAATGTCCAAACCACCTCAGCTGTTTTTCCTTGATGTGGATCAGCAGTGGCTCTTCTCCGAACTCCTCCTGTTATTTCTTAATCTTAAAGTCCCATTAGCTGGCACACAACCAAGGTGTGTGAAATGTGGTCTCCGCAGCAGCGACTCTGTGGAGGAAACTAATTTCAGCCAGCAAGAGACACACAGCTAATGAGACTGTTGATTCCCTTAATGCTTCGGCTGGAATCTACAACTATGGAAGACTGCGCGATGAGTTGGTAGAAGAATCATGTTGTGCTGGGAGTCAGAGGTACCATCTTATGCCTCAGTCACAACTGCTCCTCACATCCAGGCTGTCTGCAAGCGAAAAATGGGCAAATCTGTATGGGACATGCAGGTAGCCCACATGATATTTCACAATTGTAGACCACTCTGTGACCCAATAAAGCAAAATGTAAATGTTTTTCTAATGGCATGCTCCAGGTGACAGGACATAGAGAACACTTAAACACCAACCAAGAGAAAGCTAAGTAGGTGAGATGCAGGCATGTCTTGCAGATATTTTTGATTTTCAACCACCTGAACGCTGACCGAGGGATAGGTTAGTGCTGTTCATCAGGCGGACTGTGTGCACTCACCTGTTCTTTGTTAGGCACACCTGCAGCTGCTTGTTAACGCAAATTTAGCCACTGAGCATCAGGATTAGGAAGAAAGGTGATTGAAGTGACTTTGAACGTGGTTGTTGGTGCCAGACGGGCTGGTCTGAGGATTTCAGAAACTGGTGATCTGCTGGGATTTTCACCCACTTTAAAGTGGAACACTTAACCCATGTCTATGCAATTAGCTCAGGTAACCCACGGACTGCTGCAGTCCCCAGTTTCTGCTTCCGTTAAAGAAGACAAAGCAGCAGGGATGAGGAGATCCTTGAAGAACTACATCCTCCAGCCTACAACATCCTCAAATTCAATAGCTCCCCATCTGTACTGAAATCAGTGGGACCAGAAAATGCTTCAACCTCCTGAGGTGTTGCATGGTTTACCCAAATCTCTTACAGGTCAACAGGTCTTTCTCTTTGGCTCCTAGTCCCTGGCTTCATCAAAGTCCTTCCAGAACTGAATTTTTACCTCCACAACTGCCCAATTTAAAATATATTTAATATTGTTTTAATATATTTGTTTTTGTCAAGTCAATTTTCATTTAGAAAAAAAGGAAAAAACCCAAAGAGTAATTCTATTCTGACCATGACTGTGACGTCTAATAATCATAAAATGTCATATTATTCCTGAATTATATCAGTGATTTTATGTTACAGACCTTCTTTTGGCTTTGGAAAACAACAAAATGAACAACAGTCACAACCAACTGCAGACTAAACTTTCAGGTGAGAATGACTTTTAAATACTTAATCAGTTTGTCAAAAGAACTGTTTCCAAAAGGACTTTGGATTACTTTGTTCCTTCTTTATTTAAACGTGAGAGTTTGATTTCAACCTAGCATGAAGTGGTTTGAACAGAACAGAGGAGCCCATGGTGACCATTGTCTTGCAGATCAGCGTGTCATGGTAGATTTTAACCGTCAGATGCTGCTGTTGAAGTTCAACAGAAGCCATCAGTGAGCAGCACACGTCCTCCAATTGCAGCAAAAACAACTCACTTTGTCTGAAAAAGTACAGATTCCTGTTTGATTTTAGGCCAAACACATTAAAAAGGAAGATAACAATGAAACAAACACTCAGTGATAAACAAAAACAACAAAGACATTTACAAAGCTTTTTTATAACACAAAAAATGTGGTGTTGTTTTTTTTTAGACTTTCGCTTTTAGATGTTGAGTTTTTGAGTTTTATAACAAAGACTGACAAAATTTTTTTTTTTACAATTTTAATAACTAAGAGTTGATGCTGTTTTCAAGTCATGATTGTCAACAACAGTCGTCTGGAGGATGAAATAAAGCAGCTGAGAGATGAAAATGAAGGTAAGAAAAGATCGGAAAACAACATACACAATAAACATTATAGCTGAGGTATCAATGTAAAATAAGTACAACAGCTGGACCATTGCAGGTTCGTATTGATGTTAAAACTTCTTTCACAAAATTTCCATATTTGTACTGTGTTCATGTTTTATAATGAATTTTCTGCTGACATCCAGACAAGACACCTTTCTCACTCATGAAGACACAAAACATTTGACCCAAAGGAAACACAATTGTGTTGCCTGCCTAAACGATGAGAAAATCACAAATGTTTAGTACTGTTTTAATGACTAAAAATTGTTGTTTTGAAGTCGTGACAATTGACCACAGACGTCTGCAGGACGACATGATGAATCTGAAGATCAAGACTGACAGTAAGAAAAGATGAACAGAAATGATCAGAGTTTAGATCTCATTTTTAAAAGATGTTGTTTATCTCTTTTTGTCAAAGTTCATGTTAGAAACATGAATTAAGTGTAAATGTGGAAAGATGGCAGAACAGCTGTTTGCTGAAAGATGAGTTGAAGGTTTGATTCCCAATCTCAACAGTTGGTTTATCAACTCTGATGTGTTGGTTTAAATCGCATGTGTCTGGGAAACAAATACTTAAGGAGGAATAATCATCACATTAAAATAACATGACTGAAGAGTTTAAGGTTAATTGACATGAAATCTTCTTGAAATCAAGATAAAAAGTGTCCTAATGGATGGATGAGATTTGGATGCAGCTGCTACCTCAAATCTACTTTCACCACATCTTGGGATAAGAGCAGGAGCGACTGTCAGAATAAAGGATCTGATCTGGTGATCATACACGACGAAGAGGAACAGGTTTGTGTTTCAATCTTATAACTTTATCCTAAAATGTTTGAGACATTTTGTACCAATATTTTACCTCTGCAGTGTTTAATTAAATCTCTTAAGTCATCATGTTCCAAATATTTTAGTTTTTTGCTGAAACTCCCTGAAACAACTGAATCAATACATTTATAACAATAAAAAGTGTACAGTTCTTCTGCTTTTTCTGTTATTTTTTTGTTTATTTTGTTACTCGTAAAAAAAAAAAAAAGACAAAATATATAGATTTCTGTCTTCTAGTAACAGATACAGTTGTTCCCTGCCGGTTCCCGTGCGGCGTTGGGGGGATTCCGGCTGCCGCTGCTGCTGTGGCGGGGGTCTTGGGGTGGGGATGGCTGGGCACTCTCCCTCCTTCTTTCCACGTTCCACCATCCATTTTTAGAAGAACATAAACACTCACCTGAGCACAGGTGTTAGCTCACCTTTGCACTAACAGTTTGCATGATTGAATGACTGAAATATTTCACACTAGTTGGTTTTAAGGCATAAGTATGCGTGTGAACACTATCTGTTTTGTATATATGTCGACAGGTGGACATTTTTTGCAGCTAGCAGGTGTGTTTATAACATTTCAGTGTGTGTGTGGACAGGCTCCGCCCTTATTGTACTACATTTGAACCTTACCATAATGATTAACAACCAGTAAACTTGTTGCTTTATGCTGCTTCATGGTCTTATCCCCCTTCCCCTCCTACTATCACCCTCCTACCCCCCATCTCTCTAACGTCCCTCTCTCTTCTTCCCCTCTTTCCTTTTCCGTCCGGTCCAACTCCAAAGATTTTCAAACATGATTGAAATTAATAAAGTTTGGCCTCAATTACAAAAGGGGTTTATTCAGACATACCTTTGGTTTGTCTGAAGATTAATAACCCCTCTTGTTAAAGTAAAATATGTCCAACACAAGAGGCCCTCAGCTCTCATCTGTCTGCCCAGCTGTTGGACAGGACAAGT
>JAUDJI010001254.1:0-11111 GCA_037389245.1 Oryzias sinensis | reverse complement strand
GTTTCATTGTCTGAGTGAATGTTTCATTTTGACCTGCGCTTGTTTTATGTGGCACAGATCAGCATCACTGCTCCCTCTGAGAGCAATGTTCTTCACATTATATGTGAATTAGGAATACACAGTAATCATGTGTCAATATGTCACGGCCTGGACCTTTGCTCATTTGTCTGTATTTGGCCCTCGCCAAAAAACTTTGGACACCCCTGACTTAAACCAACATCACTTTAATTATTAATATATGAACAAATTAGTGCAAATTTACTAAATTAGGTTAACAACTAATAAAAGTGCTTTACCAGTGCTTTTCCGTTACCATGGCGCCGCGTGTGTGGCAGCTTATCTGGGCAGCTCTACCTTTCTGTGTTCCTTACTTTGCGTTTTTTAATATTTTCTTCCACCTTATTTGTGTTTTTTGTATTTTTCAACAACTGTTACGAAGTTCTGCGACAAAGGACAGGAACATTATTACTTTTGCTTTTTGTTTTTTTATTTTTTTCTCAACTTTTTGAACCGGCCTCGGGGGATCCGTTAGGATGCAGCTCCATTGTTTACTCTCGAGATCAGCTGTTAACTCTTGGCCGAGCTGAGATTCTCCTCGGTGGAAAGCCAGATGTTCCAGCTGAAATACGGAGGAAACGACGAGGCTGCAGAGCTGGAGTTTAACGCCGGGAGAGAAGACGGAGGTACAAGCCATATTTACCATCCGTTACTATGGGAAACGTCCGCGCGCTCTCTAACAAGCTGGACGAGCTAACAGTGCTCATGCGTCTGCAGCGGGTGTACCGGGAGAGCAGCCTGCTGTGTTTCACCGAGACGTGGCTCCACCAGGACATGACAAACTCCGTGGTCTCAGTTAATGGATTCACGCTGGTGCGGGCGGACCGGAGCGTGGCGCAGAGCGGAAAGAAGAAAGGCGGTGGTCTAGCGGTGTTCGTGAATGACAGATGGTGTAACCCGAACCACATCACTGTGAAAGAACAGCACTGCAGCAAGGACATTGAACTGGTGGCAGTCAGCGTTCGGCCGTACTACCTCCCACGGGAGTTCTCCCATGTGCTGGTGGTCACTGTTTACATTCCTCCGTCGGCTGACGCTGCTGTCGCTTGTGAGCGCGTGCACAGCACCGTGTCCCAGCTGCAGACACAACACCCGCAGGCCCTGATCCTCATTTCTGGGGACTTTAACCATGCCTGCACCCCCCTCTCCGCCACCCTGTCCAACTTCACCCAATATGTGAACTGTCATACAAGGGACAGGAAAACTCTGGACCTTTTATATGCTAACGTCAAGAATGCATATACTTCTGCCCCCCTCCCCCCTTTAGGACGCTCTGATCACAACCTGGTCCATCTCTCCTCTGCTTACACTCCAGTGGTGAAACAGCAGAAACCACAGGTTAAAACGGTGAAGATCTGGACTGAGGAGGTAACAGAGCGATTAAGGGACTGTTTTAGCACCACAGACTGGATCGTTCTCTGCAGTCCACACGGGGAGGACATTGACAGTCTCACTGACTGCATCACGGGCTATATGAATTTTTGTGTGGAAAACACGGTGCAAACAAAATCAGTAAAATGTTTTTCCAACAATAAGCCCTGGGTCACTCCTGAGCTGAAGACCCTCCTAAATGAGAAGAAGAGGGCTTTTCTCTCTGGGGACAAGGAGGAGCTACGCAGAGTACAGAGGGACCTGAAATACATCAGAAGATGCAAGGACTGCTACAGGAAGAAGCTGGAGCAGCGCCTGGAACAGAACAACATCCGTGATGTGTGGAGAGGTCTGAAACACATCTCGGGCCACGGTGAGGCTGGAAATGGTCGCCAGGTCACAGGTGACCAAGCCTGGGCAAATGAACTGAATCTGTTCTTTAACAGATTTGATTCTGCTCAGCCCCCAGTCTCCATCCAAACAGCCCCCTCTTCACACCTTTCCAGCTCAGGCGTCTCCTCCCAGCTCCAGCTGTTACCACCTCAGCACCAAGCAGTCCACCCTCCCCTTCTTCCAACAGACGCAAAAGGACCCCCCCAACGACTCACAGCACCAGACCAGCCACCGCCCCCCCACCCTCCAACCCCCCTCTGCCTCACCCTGAATCAGATTAGGATGGAGTTGAGGAGAACAAAGGCCAGGAAGGCTACAGGTCCTGACAACATCACCTCCAGGCTCCTCAGGGAGTGTGCAGACCAGCTCTGTATGGTGATGCTGTTCATATTTAATTTGAGCCTCAGACTGGAGAAGGTACCAGTCCTCTGGAGGACTTCCTGCCTGGTTCCGGTTCCAAAGGTACCTCGTCCTACGGAACCGAACCACTTCAGACCTGTCGCCTTGACTTCCCACCTGATGAAGGCCATGGAGAGGATCATCCTCAGCCATCTCCGCACCCAGGTGAGCTCAGAACTGGAACCGCTGCAGTTTGCATATCGACCAGGCATCGGGGTGGATGACGCCATCATCTACCTGCAGCATCGGGCCCTGTCTCACTTGGAGTCCCCTGGGAGCACTGTGAGAGTCATGTTTTTTGATTTCTCCAGTGCTTTCAACACAATTCAGCCATCACTGCTGAGGAGGAAGCTGGAGGTTGCAGGTGTGGACCAACATCTGGCTGCTTGGACCATCAACTACCTCACAGACAGACCACAATTTGTGAGGCTGCGTGACTGTGTGTCTGATGTGGTGGTCTGCAGCACCGGGGCACCTCAAGGGACTGTGCTCTCCCCATTCCTGTTTACCCTGTACACATCAGACTTCACCTACGACTCCCACCACTGTCATCTGCAGAAGTTCTCAGATGACAGTGCCATTGTGGGCTGTGTATCAGGGGGGGATGAGCAGGAGTACAGGGGGGTCATCTCCGACTTTGTTGGCTGGTGTGAAATTAACCACCTGCTGCTTAACACCAGCAAGACAAAGGAGTTGATCCTGGATTTCAGGAGGTCCTCACCACCA
Organism: Oryzias sinensis; assembly: GCA_037389245.1. NCBI lineage: Eukaryota > Metazoa > Chordata > Actinopteri > Beloniformes > Adrianichthyidae > Oryzias > Oryzias sinensis. The sequence continues at coordinate 8,165 of JAUDJI010001254.1, read as the reverse complement.
CAGTCACCGGTGAACATCCAGGGTTCTGACATTGAGGTCGTGGACACATTTAAATATCTGGGTGTTCACCTGAACAACAGACTGGACTGGTCCAACAACACAGATGCTCTGTACAGGAGGGGTCAGAGTCGCCTCCACCTGCTGAGGAGACTGAGGTCGTTCGGCGTGTGCAGACAGCTGCTGAGGACCTTTTATGACACTGTGGTGGCCTCAGTGGTCCTTTATGGAGTTGTGTGCTGGGCGGGGGGCAGTGCAGGCAGAGACTTGAAGAGGCTTAACAAACTGGTTAAGAAGGCCGGCTCTGTCCTGGGCTGCACACTAGAATCCATCGAGGGGGTGGCGGATAGGAGGATGTTAGCTAAGCTGACATCCATCATGGATAACCCCTCCCACCCCCTGCACCAAACTGTAGAGGCGCTGACCAGCTCCTTCAGCACCAGACTGTTGCACCCTCAGTGTAAGAAGGAGCGCTACCGCAGGTCATTCCTCCCCACAGCCATCAGACTGTACAACACTGTTACAGTGACACTCCACGGTCCCAGGGTGTTTTTTTCAGTCACTCACTTATTTATTTTCTTTTTTTGTAGTTTTTAAATTTTTCAATTTTAAATTGTTTTTTATTCCTGAACAGTTGTTTGTTTTTGTTTTTGGTGTGAACTTCATTAGTTATTTCTGTATTTTGAAGAAAAAATAAAAATAATTGTAATGTTTTTTTACAGTTTACATGTTTTGCAGACCACATGTTTTTTACACCTTTGCAGCTGTATGTATTTAATATTTATTTCTTTATTTAATAAGAATCTCATTTTTGATAATAATTTTTCATAATAATTTTAGTAATATTTTTAATTATTTAATATAAATGTAATTTGTGATGTCTTTTATTGATGTTATATTATATAGATTATTTCTGAATGTCGTGTTGCTGCCACAGATAAATGAAATTTCCCCATTGTGGGATTAATAAAGTCATCTATCTATCTATTATAATTTACATCAAACTAAAAGTTTGTCAGTAAAGAAACAGACAGAAAAGGTTAATTGACAGAGTTTATTAGTTAAATGCAGTTCAAGTTAAGCGGCAGCAGCGATGTTCTTCTAGGTCAGGAGCACCTGTGAAAGCACATAGATTTAAATATTTGTTTTACACCTCCTGCATGTATGTCTATGCCTTGTCTGATTGTGGTGACTCACCTCTGTTTTCTGCGTCAGGTATGGTCCCGTCAGCAAAAGAGGTCCCTAAGGGTACAAGGACCTTATATTGGTTCCAGGGAGGGAACCAAAATCATTGTAGAGTTAACAGGGGAGATTTAGATTAGTAATTTTATTATTGGAGTGAATGATTGAAATGTTTTAGGAACAGTCTGTGAATTCTATTTTTGCATGGGGAAATTGTCTATTTTTATAGGGGTTAGGGGAACTTTGAATGTACATATTTTAATATTTTGTATAAATAGATTTTCTGTAAGAACCTGGGTGGATGGTAGCTCCCAAAGGAGAAATCCTATAAGGTGGGAGTTGTAACCATTGGGAGGTTGTTGTTGGTTGGTGGTTAGAGCTGGGCCACGACTGTGAAATTCCAACAGAAGAAATTGGAAAATAAAGTTTGAGTAAAAATCAAGTCCTGAGACTCCGCCTGTGCTTCTACCATGAGGATGGCCTCTGAGACTACGAGCTGAACGTGACAAGTGGTGTCAGAAGCAAACAATTAAAAGCACAGTGCAGAAAATGAAAAGAGGAAAAAAGACTGAGACCCCTGATCTTCCTTTGGATGATGATAAAGCCACCTCATTTCACCAGGAAGGAGCGGCTGCTCCTGATGAGATCCACAGTCTGCAGAAGAGGCTTCATGTCTAGCAGAAGTTTTTCTATAGCTAGAAGACCTAACTTTGGCCATGACATCTACTTCTCTGGGCGGAGTAAGTCTTATGTGGGTGAAAGGGGTGGTCAAACACAGAGTGGAACACATAGTAGGCCCAGGCAATTTTCAGCTAAAGCCAAGGAGAGCAGACATTCATTTTTTAGTTCTAAGCAGGATGTCTGCTGTTATCAATGTAATGAAATAGGCCACACCCAGTATAGTTGTCCTGCCACTATGAAGCTACTGTTACCATCGGTTGTGTTCATGGTGATGAGAAAGTGTATCGTATTGCTGAAGTTTATCTAATTTTAAATGGTCAAACTTATCTCATGCCAGTAGTCCTCGTGCCAGAGTTGCCCTTTTCTGTTATATTGGTTAGGGATGTACCTTTGCTTTTTGATTTAATACAACAAGCACATACAAAGATGGATGGTGAATTGTGAGACATCTGTTTAGCCTCAGAGGAAGCCGGTTGGATCAGATCATCAGCATGCAGTTTCTCTTTGCAATATAGTAACAACAAGAGCAAATGCAGCTATAAATCTCCTTGAGGAGCTGCCTTTTCACAACAGCGAGTTAGAAATATCTCCTGTAATAGTGCAAAAATCGAGAGCTCAGAGAAGAAGAGAAAAGTTCTTAGCTACAACTGAAACAGTGTGATGATGAGAAACAACCCAGCCACCTTTGGGATTTCCAAGTTCCAGCTGATATAGTTGCTCTCCAAAGAGCTGACCCCAGACTTAAAGTATGGTTTGACAAAGTCTCAGAAATAGAAGGGGAGAAGACCGGTAGAGTAGAGTGTCTGACAGATAAGATTTATCTGATAAAAAATGGCATCCTTTACCAACGTCATGGAACAGTTGAAGCCTTAACACTGCCGCAATGTCTTACACAGAAAGTTATGGGGATTGGTCATTCCATCCCATGGGCTGGTCACTTAGCTTTCCAGAAGTCACTCAACAGAATAGCTGATAGGTTTGTTTGGCCTGCTATGTATACCCAGTTAAAGGAGTTCTGTGCTTCATGTGAAATATGTCAGTTAACAGCACCACAGGGAGTTGCCCGGGCTCAACTCCAGCCTTTGCCACTTATTGCGACCCCTTTTGATAGAATAGGCATGGACATAGTGGGGCCACTTGAGAAAAGTTCATCAGGTCATAAATACATATTGGTTATTTGTGATTATGCCACACGTTACCCGGAAGCTTTTCCCCTGAGATCAGTTAAAGCAAGACAAATAGCAAACTGCCTTATTTAGCTGTTCTCCAGAGTGGGCATACCGAAAAAGATTCTGACAGACTGTGGCACCAACTTCCTTTCCAAACTGTTAAAACAAGTGTATAGTCTGCTAGGAGTTAAGGGCATTAAGACCACCCCATACCAGCCCCAGACAGATGGACTGGTTGAAAGATTCAATCAAACCCTGAAAACCATGCTACGCAAGTTTGTGTCGGAGACAGGCGCGGACTGGGACCAATGGCTTCCTTATATTTTGTTTGCATACCGGGAAGTGCCACAAGCATCAACAGGTTTTTCACCTTTTGAACTTCTTTATGGTCGCCAGGTCAGAGGACCACTTGATCTCCTCAAAGATTACTGGGAGAAGCCAGTGACGGATAAAGACAATGTGGTGTCTAACGTCCTGAAGATGAGAGAGAGGCTTGAAAAGATGAGTACTTTGGCACAAGAATACATGAGGGCAGCTCAAGCACAACAGAAGACATGGTATGATAAGAAAGCCAGAGATCGGATTTTCCAGGTTGGTCAGCAGGTGCTCCTCCCCACCAGTGACAATAAGCTGTTGGCCAGATGGCAGGGTCCTTACAGCATCACCAAACGTTTGGGTGAGGTCTACTATGAACTTTACATGCCTGAAAAATTGAAAAAACATCAGCGCTTCCATGTAAATTTGTTGAAGGAGTTTCAGCTACCAGCATCAAACAAGCAGGAGTGCAACCAGACACTCTTTATCCGGGTTGCTGATGATGATGAGGAGGAGAGGGAGCAGTTGTTTCCACATGAAGAAATGGCATCCAGTCCTGTTGATGTGTCACATCTCCAACCGGATCAGCAGAGGGAGGTGGGGCAATTATTGGATGTAGACCTTTTCAAGGAGTCACCAGGATTCACCACACTGGTTCAGCACAAGGTTCACCTGAAGGAAGATGCAGTTCCCCGCCGAAGGTACTACAGAATTCCAGAACGTTTGGTTGTAAAGCTTGAGAAGGAGATTGAACTGATGTTAAAGCTGGGCGTCATTGAGCCATCAACCAGTGAGTGGTGCAGTCCTGTGGTGTTGGTCCCAAAGAAGGATGGATCACTGAGATTTTGCATTGATTTGAAATATCTAAATGCAGTATCAAAGTTCCAGTCATACCCGATGCCACGAATAGATGAACTGTTGGAGAGGGTTGGAAAATCAAAATTCATCACTGCGCTCGACTTGAGTAAAGGCCACTGGCAAGTGGCACTTGCACAAGAGACCAAGGAGCTGACAGCATTTACAACACCTTACGGCAAGTTTCAATTCAAGGTGATGCCATTTGGTCTCCAGGGGGCACCAGCGACATTTCAGAGGCTCATGGATGAGATTCTGAGAGATGTTCCCCAGTTTGCAGCGGCATATCTGCATGATGTTATCATTTTCAGCCACTCCTGGCGGGACCACATGTCTCATCTACGCCATGTTCTCCATCTAATAAAAGCAGCAGGACTGACGATCAACCCAGGCAAATGTGTTGTGGCCCAACAACAGGTCGAGTATCTGGGCCATGTTGTGGGTCAGGGTCTGGTGAAACCACGTGTTGGCAAAGTGGAAGCCATTCAGGAATATCCAATACCCACAACCAAGAAGAAAGTGCGAGCCTATGTAGGGCTGGTTGGGTGGTACAGTAAATTTATTCCCCATTTTGCAGATCAAGTAGCTGTTCTTACTGATCTCACCAGGGCTTCTGCACCTAACAAGGTTGTTTGGACTGAGGACTGTGATGCAGCGTTTCGTGATTTGAAGATGGCCATCACAAGTGAGTCTGTTCTATACAGCCCTGACTTCACTCGACCCTTCATCCTGCAAACAGATGCATCTGCTGTTGGACTTGGTGCAGTCTTGGTTCAAGAAGCTGAAGGACAGAGACATCCAGTGCTGTTCCTAAGCAGGAAACTCCTCGACCGAGAGACCCGATACTCTACAGTGGAGAAGGAGTGTTTGGCCATGAAGTGGGCGATTGACTCTGAGGTACTATCTGCTGGGGCGCCACTTCTGCCTAGAGACAGATCATGCCCTGCAATGGCTGAGGAGAATGAAAGACTCCAATACGCGTCTCACTGCATGGTACCTGTCTCTTCAAGCCTATGATTTCACAGTTCAATATCGAGCAGGAAAGATCAACTGTGTGGCAGACTGTTTGTCCCGTGTTCATGAGAATTGATGTACTGTAAACTTGGGAGAGGGGGTGAGGAAATTAAAGAAATAGACAGAAAAGGTTAATTGACAGATTTTATTAGTTTAATGCAGTTCAAGTTAAGCGGCAGCAGCGATGTTCTTCTAGGTCAGGAGCACCTGTGAAAGCACATAGATTTAAATATTTGTTTTAAACCTGCTGCATGTATGTCTATGCCTTGTCTGATTGTGGTGACTCACCTCTGTTTTCTGCATCAGGAATGGTCCGCCAGCAAAAGAGGTCCTTAAGGGTACAAGGACCTTATATTGGCTCCAGGGAGGGAACCAAAATCATTGTTAAGTTAACAGGGGAGATTTAGATTAGTAATTTTATTATTGGACTGAATTATTGAAATGTTTTAGGAACAGTCTGTGAATTCTATTTTTGCATGGGGAAATTGTCTATTTTTATAGGGGTTAGGGGAACTTTGAATGTACATATTTTAATATTTTGTGTAAATAGATTTTCTGTGGGTACCTGGATGGATGGTAGCTCCCAAAGGGGAAATCCTATAAAGGTGGGAGTTGTAACCATTGGGAGGTTGTTGTTGGTTGGTGGTTAGAGCTGGGCCACGACTGTGAAATGCCAAGAAGAAATTAGAAAATAAAGTTTGAGCTAAAATCAAGTCCTGAGACTCCGCCTGTGCTTCTACCATGAGGATGGCCTCCGAGACTACGAGCTGAACGTGACAGTCAGTCATTAAAATACAACTAAGAAATGTTCCACCTCATGTATAAATGTGGATCATTCCATCGTTAGAACATAAACCATAAAGTCCAAAGTAGTTATAAACAAGAATTAATAGTTAAAAGGTGTTAGTAAAAAGTTACATTTGGTTTAAAGAAAATGGAAAAACTCAAGCTACAAAGGAATACTGCGGAAGTAGCATAAGTATTGAAAATTACTTTGATAAAAAAATGCATGATTACTGTCTCGGTCTTCACACGCTACTTTTTTTTAATATGTAGCGTTTAATATAACTTCAATCAGGATATGTTTTTATTTATTAGAATTTAGAGACGTTACTGCTAGAAAGGGATCTGCAGTTAAGAGTTTTATTATAAACATGAATTTAGAGGTAATAGAAGCTCGAACACCTGACCATGAAGATCTGATATTTCGGATCACAAATGTTTAATTTTGACAGATCATTTATGGAGATAAAATTTTTATTTAAATGGCAATTCACGATGGTTTCAAGTACCGGTACCTATTTAACATATGGATCGCTGATGAGCGCTTTTGCACTTCTAATTAATGTCTTCGACAAAAAAATTCCAGAAAGCAGGTTATGCCAGCTCCCACGGTAAGTTTGAGTGAGAGGGAGGAGAGGATGATGAGTTTATATTGCACTGCTCTATGGTTTTTGGGTGGAAAATTGCTAAATGAATGTATGCACTTTGTGTATGATGTTTCGTTCTTTTCATTGTTATAAAAATGAGAATATCTGCCGGCTGAAACTTAGACTTATGAGAGTTCAAAAATTATAATTAAGATGGAAAAAATAATCTAATTGGAGTAATATGACTTTTAGTTAGATAAATATGTAAATTTGAGTTGTATAAACAATTAAGTTTTATAGACGTAAGAAATTAGGTTGAATAAATTTAACTCAATTACTTGTTACCAACCAATAGAAGTAATTCATTTAAGTTGGCAAAATTGGATAAGTTGTTTATATAAATGCGTCAAAAGGAAAATGGAAATAAGATCAGAAACTCTTGTTAATCTGTGTGTTAATCTGTCTAATTACTTTATTTATAATTTTTAAAACACAAAGTTTTATACAAATTGAGAAAGAACAAAGTGGAATCCTTACAGTTGCTTATAAAAGAGAGGCTTATACACTGTATGGGTTCATTTTCTTTTCTTCGGTTTTCACTAAAGAGGCAGATTGTAATCCAACAGCTGAGAAGCTCAGCCAACTACTACTGAGTGGAGGAAGTCAGACCTCTCTGAGATCTAGTTTGCTCAGACTCCATCGTTAGTATCAAAAGTTTGTATTCAGAATGTAGACCATATATTTTTTACATTCAAATCTGTAGGCAGTGTAGTTGCATGGATGTGGGTGTCGCCCACGTTGGACTAAAGGGAAATGAATTAGCAGACGTACATCAAATTTTTTTTTAACAAAGTGGATCCTAAATGCACGATCAGTAATCAAACTACTAAAATTACTTCAGCAAAGCCCTGACCCCCCCACCCCTCCATATTTATAAGAACACACCATTAATCCTCCTTTGGGGGATTTTCTGTCCCAAAAAAGGGATGGAAAAGGGGAAGAAAGAAAAAGGGGTAGTGGAAAAGTGTATTTTGGAATTTCTTGTTTTTTATTTTAGTTTTATTGAAGTTATTTTAAATAACTTGATAGTGATCTATAAGGATTGTTGTTTCTTTGGTCATCTTTAATAAAAACTGATCAATAAAAAAAGACAGAAGACCATCACTTGTTCTTACTAGAGAACAAGTGGATAACAAATTAGCAAATTTAATAAACTGAATGTTTTTTTCCTCCTAAGTAAAACTAATGCATATAAAATGCATTTTTCTAATTAAGCATGTACAATTATTGCCTAAGTTACGATTAATTAATTGCAGACAATTTAGGGTGCTCATTTTTTATGATGTTAATGTCGTTTTTATTCTGTAGCTATTATCTATTATGTAAGCGATGATCTCTGATAAATTGTTCGTTAAATTAACGGTCGATGAAGGTTTGATCACGTCTAATTGTTTATTCTGGGATGTATTGACAAACTCGATGTGCTGTGTTTGTGGATACATATGATCTTGAGGTAACCAGTCAGTGCCACACGGATACTTTACAAGTCCAGTTAATCTGTAATTTAGCATAGTTACTCTAA
>JAUDJI010001253.1:0-11116 GCA_037389245.1 Oryzias sinensis | reverse complement strand
CACTTTCTACTCAAACAGGCACAAATCATACTCACAACTTGACGATTTCTTTTACACATAAGGCTGAAATACATAGAAATGACCAAATAACAATAATCCCGATCACAATCTTAGATCATGCCCTGATCGTGTTCACCTGTGTCTTGTCTGCCCTGTCTGTATATAAGTATTGTCTCTGCCTTCCTCTTGTGCTGGTCCATTAGCTTCTTGTAGCCCTGTTCATGATATGTTCCATGTCCCTCGCCACGCCACAGCAAGTTTTTGTTTTTGTTTTGTCATCCTGCTCGGCAGCGCTTTTTGTTAATTAACCCTCTAGTCCTGAACCCGTTGGCCTCCCGTCTCTGCGTCTGGGTCCTACCGGCTCTCGAGCCTCCCTCACCTTGACAGATTTTTTTTTTAATTCGATTTCCGATTTTTTCCCGATTTTTTCCCCCCGCCCACCCTACTTAAGGAAAGCAATAAGTACAAACGGCACACAACTTTAGCAAATGTTGCTTTTATTTAATCAAACCCAAGACAAATGTAACACCAATTTCTGGGATGAATAATAAATAAATGAACACGCTCTTGGAATCAAAGTTAAGTATAAGATTTTTCTTCTTACTCCCTTTTTGGACTTTTGTTTAAATAATTGTGTCTCGTTTTATATAACCTTTGTCTGGTTTTTGTCTAATTTCGTTATTCTAAACTTGTTTTCACTTATCCAAAATTAAAAGGTTACTTCCTTACTAAAGTCCCAGCTGTGTCTTGAGTCACACTTTGTGGTCTAGACTAAAAGGAGACAAACATTCACCTTGAGAATAGCACCATTTTCTAAAGGATTAACAATACAGCTCATATCTGGGCTCTAAGGTTTTAATTAAATTAAGAAACCCCGTCTTCTCCACGGAGAAAATGATTAAGCAGCAGGAGTCGCGGTCAGACACCCCCCCCCCCCCCCGCCTCCTCCGAACACAAAATCCTAAAGCGGCCGCGTAATGAATATATCGGTAAAAGTAAAAATTACAACACTGTATTCTTTATTAACAAATAACAGTAATAACTAATGAACTAACTATACAGGCGTTGTAGAATGAGTATGTGTTTCTGTGTCAGGGCGCGTGCGTGTTAAAGAGGACTGAGCGTGTGCCACGCGGGTGCGCGTGAGAGCCTTTGACCCCGATGGGCTTTAAGCAGCGTGGGGGGGCTCTCTTCCTCCACGTCTGTGGCAGTAAACCCAGACCAGTTCCAAACAACAAACTTTCACCACTGTCACCGGTGGCCATGCTGTCGCTAGCTGCTTCATGTGTCAATTGTTGCGTGTCGCCGTGTGATACTAACAATACGGAAGCTCTGGGGAGCCAAAAATGCGCCACATAAAAACTTGATTTAGTTATTTTTGAAATCGCCCGTAACAAAAAAATTCGAATTAATTCATTTGATCGATGTATCGCCTAGGCCTACTTATAATGAAGGCAACACATGCAATATGTATCTATATTAGCCTACTATCAAAATGACTAAGTACATAATGAGTATTAACGATTTATTAAATGTTTATTTGCCCTGCAGTGCATTCTGCGGAGAACGACGCGTCACGTGACTGCTCTGTTGTGTGGACGAGCAAGCGATCTCTCATACGGATTACCTTTCCCAGCTCAGATTATTTGCATACTGAATATATTTTCCCAAAGAGCATTCGGGGAAATTGGATTTATTACGTTTGAGTGTTGGGCAAAGTGTTTAAAGCGTAAATAACGTACATTATTGTATTGTCTTGTTTTTCCTCCTACATAAACCATATTAAAACAAAAAATATATTTCTATCCCCCATCTTCTTACATTTTCAAACATTTTTGAAAATGCTCCAGGGAGCCACTAGGGCAGCGCTAAAGAGCCGCATGCAGCTCCTGAGCCGTGGGTTGCAGACCCCCACACTAGACAGTGGAGACTGAATGCTTCTTTTCTTACCGATAAAGATTTCATTCGTCTCATTAAAACTGAACTAAGATATTACTTAGATCTGAATAAATCATCTGATACATCCCCTCTCATGCTGACTATTGACTGTGCAAAGGCCTTTTTAAGGGGTACTGTAGCATCATTTCTTATGCAACAGCAAAAAAAGACAAAAGTTGAATAAACAGCAGCAATTACAGAATAAAATCAAAGAATTGGAACACAGACATAAGCAGAGTGCAGAACCAAACCTCTTTACTGACTTGAATACGACTCGCAAAGAATTGCAAGAAACTGTAATCAGAGAAGATTGAGGGAAACCTTCCCTTTGCCAAACAAAAAAATTATGAACATGGAAATAGAGCCAGCAGGCTCTTAGCCTGTAACCCTTGTGCTATCCTAGGCACTGTAACGTGGGGACTTGGGTCATCTAGACCCACTAGACAGTGCTCTGAACCTTTTTTCTTCATTGATTTGTGATCTTCACTGGTGTCCATGGATTACATGAAATCTCTCCACTTTTATCTACCTTTGTCATGGTAGGGAGAACACGTCAATAGAAGGGTGAAACATGATGCTCACAGAAACATGAGTATCATAAAAAAAACATAAAATTCAGGAGAAGAGTTTGGGATCCGGCTAATCCGTGTCAACAACAACATTAAGCTTCTGATGCATTTAACCTCTGTACTGCAGGCAAAATGCCACAATGTGCATCTTGGCTGTAAATATGTAGGAAAAACTTCAGCCTTTATTTTGTCGGGACACGATTGGAAACACAAATTCACACAATTGCATGGTTTCTCAGGACTGCCCAAAGCGGCACTTCTGCCTTTAAAAGCCGCCTCAAATGTACTCCTCTGCTTAGAGACTCAGTTCTCCCGGGAGACACAGTCAGAGGGACTGAGGTCTGAAGCGTTGAATGTTACAAAGCACCTTTCCCTTCCCTTCACTTTACACAAACACGAAGACTCCGGCCGCAATGATCAGACATGCTTGGCTCGTGCAGAGCATGTAGCCACACCGAGTGAGCACTGACGTCATCGCCCCCCCCCCCCCCCCCCCTGGAAATGCTGACTGGGATTGAATATTGCTAGTTTTGCATTTTAATTGTCACAGAATGAGCGATGTTAAAGAAGAAAAGGGAAAAGCATTTTGAAGAATTGATTTTTCATTTTAATTTTGAGGTCATTTGATGCAGTTATATTTTAAAAATGAAAAAGCATTTCTGATATTGAGTTTTATTTTTAATTATCACAATCGCTTCCATACAGAGCACGGTCCCACACAGGGAGAGCACCCCCAGCTGCGGGAGAGGAGCTGCCCAACCACAGGCATGACCCCCAGCTCCCCAAGGGAGCCCCACCCCAGGCTCCAGACAGACACCCACCCTGCTGGAGGTCCAAGAGAGAGCAAGGCAGGAGCTGCCCTCTCCATCCAGGAGGAGGACGTCCAAGGGAAGTGGGGGTCCCTGAAGAGCATCGTAAACATGACCTGATCAGGCTCACCCACTGTTGGAAACGTGGAGAGGCCCAGCACTGTATTTGTCCACAGGTGGATGCAGTGAACGTAATTGAAGTCAGCATGGACACATGACCTAGCTTAGCCAGCAGAGCTTTCTGCCAGACCAGCTGATAGAGGCTGCAGCATTTTCTGTTCTATAGAATGAGCCTCAGTAGATCAGTGGGTGTTACACATGCAAGAAAATCTAGTGTTAAAATAGTCCAAATTTTTGTCTTTAACCTGCTTCTTGAATTCTTTTTTTCAATTCATGCAGTTGAAGATACGACTTTTCCAGACGACATTTATGGTTCACAAAAACACTTGTCAGTTTTCTAAGTTAAGTTGATGTTTAATTATAGTAATACTCAATTTTTGATGTTGTATTCCTGCAGATTTCATGAGAAATTTAAGTTAAAAGGAACTGTTTTCTCATTCATGTGCCTCTCTGTCCAAGCAGTGAAGGCTGGATCATGAGGTCATGTGACCGGTTTTGAGTAAGCTGATTGGCTGCAGTCAATGTCCAACAAATACTTCTAGAATTTTTATAAAATAACTGTTTTATTCATTGTAAAACTTAATAAGGACTTTTAAAACTCTATTTCATACTAACTTTATCCTTTAGATTAATATCTTTGCAGACTTATTAGACATTATTTTTATGGTTTTCCGCGTTTTAACTTTTTTAATTTAAAATTTGGTCCGCCACCTGGATGTTTATACTTGATGTTTGCTCTGCTGTCAGTTTTTGGCTCCATGGTTCCAAAGAAGAAAACTATTTTGGTGATGCCTGGAATCGCTGCCACATATAGTTCAACCCAGGAAATGAAAGTCTAGAATCTCTATTTTGATAACTTCAAATGCTTTAAGGGTTTTTTTTAAGCTAAATCATTTTCTGTGAAGCTTCAAACTAAACTGGTTCATTTTCTTGATTATATTTCTAATTAATTATTATTTGTTAATAAGGAAATAAAAATTGATGTGATAGCAACTTTGTTTCTTGTAGTTATGTCAATCTCTGCATTGATACCTGCCTTTCCTGATTGGACAGTAATGAGAAAGTTCTGACACTAAGAACTCTCATCTTTGATTCTGGTCACAAACATTTTATTATTTTGCTTTTTATTCAGGAAAACAATTAGTGATCACGTAAACGTGACATAACTTTATCTGAAAGGTATTTATACCATTGAAAAATCTTTATTTAATCCCTTTCCAGTGACATAAAGACCAATCCAAAGAATTCAAATGTTTAGTCACGTACCAACTATGTGTAGCTGCAGCTGCGGGTTCCAGATGACATCCAGCAGTCTGCGCTGACGACAGAGCTCCTCCTCGTTCTGGACGATGGTTCCTTCAGCAGCATAAAGTTGTTCTCTGGCAGAACCTTCCTGAGGTTCTGAAGACATGGTTCCTGCTCCGATCTTCAGCTCCAACTCCCACAAACACCGCCGTCCTCTTCACTGCAGCTCCGATCGATCATCTGCTAGTCTCACAATCACAGAGAAAAGGTCCAAACAGAAACTTTTCTCCTGGTTGGAGATTTTCCTGAAAGTTCCTGTGATCCTGCAGGAGTCAGTTCTGCTCAGCCTGCAGAGCAAACAGAAAAGACTCTGGAAGCTTCCACATGTGAAACTTCAAGACAAAGAATCCAAACAACAACATCTGATTGGTTGACTTTTGGAGGGAAAGCTGCAACAGTCTTCTGTGATTGGTTCAGCCGTCCCTGCCCCCACTAGTCCACTGCACAGGGGGCAACATTCCAGGGGGGGTTGGTAATCTCCTCCTTCTATTGTTTCTGCCCCACTGGCTGTTTCAAAATAAAGGCTTGTTGTAGCAGAAACCTGAATGGAACATCAGAATGGACTCAAACTGCTGCTGGTTTCAAAGCCTCGTTCTCAACTTCCAGCTGAACTCTTCATGAGTTTGAGCGTCTGTGACAAACTCTACAGTTGAACAACAGCAGTGAAAATCTCCATGGATGTCAACTGGGAGAGAATCAACATGAGATTTCCAAGAGTTTCTGCAGGAACTCATCAGAAAGTCAGGAGTTGCAAGGCCTGATGGGAGATCTGTCATCCTATTTTGGCTCTGCTTTTCTCCAAAGATGAAGAACATCAAGAAATAACCAATAAATGCTGATCTGGAACATTCTGTCTGGGAGTCTGACTGACACTTTGACACTTTCTACATTCTGCTTTGATCCGGTTTGAACCTGCTTTACTGCCACCACAACACATCCAATCCCAGCCCAGAACCTGAAGCTGGTTCTGAACATGAAGCCGGTCTTCAGGGACAGCAGGACTGATGAGTTAGTGATCTTCTCAGATGGACTTCAGACCCCTTAGAGCTGAAACTCTCACTTTTCTCTAGGAATCAGCTTCTTGTTGACGACACACTGCTGCAGTCAGGGGAACACACAACAAACACACACACAAAGACACACAAAGGGGGAGGAGCTTAGCTCAGGCATTGAAGTCATGGTTGAACTCTTCTGGGACTGATTTCAGACACAGAAAGCGCTCGTGTTGTAATCAATAAGATGATTGGTCAGCTTTAGCATCAGTGGAAACATCACATGGTCTTTCATTAAAGTCCATTTAGATCATAGTTACAGAAATAAGAACTGATCAGAAGTCATGAATCAATGGATATTCAGAAACATTCAGAATATTTCACTAGTCTGATTGGAATCACTCTATTCAATAGAAAACCAGCAAGAAAATGTAGATTTTCTCTCATGACCTCATTATTCATGTGAATTTATCAGCTGTAAGCCATAATTCAGACAAATGGAGCCAGTAATTCCAGAATAATCCTCACATAGATGTTGTGTGTGGAGCCCGTTTTCCTTTAGATGATCCAGCTCTTGGTCCACTGAACCTCCAACCTTCTTCCATTTGTTCAGCTGCTGGACAGAACAAAGAAAAACAACCAGATGTTTTTGCTGAGTCAGGAAAATGCCTGTTGGAGCTCCAACATGATTGTTGACGGTGTTCCTCCTCTTTCTGCTCCGCTGACGTCCTCATTTTCAGTTTCCTGATCAGACAAACTAAACTCTTTTCCAGGTTTGAATCATCAGAAGAAGAAGAAACTTCCACCTTTGTGCCACATGCTCAGAGAATCCACTTCCAGAACAGCAGAGATTCCCGCCACATGTGACAGAGCATCCAGGTGATCTCCAACTACAGGACATCATCACCTGCCTGTGACAGTCACACCTCCATTCTAGATGCAGCCAATGACCTCTAGGCTGTTTGAGGCTCAGAACAACATGACAGCCAGGAAGACCATCCCTCCTCCTGACCACCAGCTGCTCTGTCTCACAATGGCTGCCATGAGGAAGACTCCATGAAGAGTTAACGCCCAGAGGTCTGCTGGACCAGACCCCATTCCTGACAGAGTGATCAGAGAGTGCAGAGCAGCTGCTAGACGTCTGATGTCTGACAGGAAATCTTCTAGCAGATGTCAGCTCCATCCCATCAGACGTTAGCTGACAGACTGGCGGCCATGAGCTGGAACAGCAGTCAGAAACAGTCAGAGGGTGGAGATGGGCTGCAGGTGAAGCAGGAGTCCCCGCCAGAAAAGACGCTCAGAACTCCTCCTCTTCTTCAGCTTTCTCAGGGATGAAAAAGAAAATGCTTTTTCAAGAAACATCCCTCCTGCCTCAACCCACTTGTGTCAAATAGGAACTTATGGAGCTGCTGGAGTCAGCTGGTTTCCATGGCAACGGCTGATGAAGGACAGGAGTTTATGCGAGCTTCTTATGAGCTTCTTCCTGCAGAAACATCAGCAGAAGAGAAGCAGCAGCAATGAAGGGACTGAGGACAGACGGACATCCAGCCAGAATCCAAGCAGCACCTTCATCCTGATGAAGCTCCGCCCTCTGACCTTCAGCAGTCATCTCCAGGCTCCGCCCCCAGTCTGCAGCAGCTTCATCTGCTGCCTCCATCCTCTCTCTGTGAGTCTCTGCAGAGTTTTTCTGCAGCTGCTGGTTTTTCTGCAGCAGCAGCAGCATCAGAGCCAGAGAGCCAAAGAAAGTGGAAAGTCTGAGAAGGAAGCAGCTCTGAAGCTCTGCAGCTGACGGTGCAGCTTCAGGACTCATGAGGAGGACCACGCCTCCTCTTCCTCCACTTTCCTCTTCTGAATGTCCTCCCCTTCTTTATCTTCCTCCAACTCCAGCTGGACCTGGCTGCTCTCACAGACCATGTGGCCTAATGGACAATGCGTCTGACTTTGAATCAGAAGATTGAGGGTTCAAATCCCTTCATGGTTGGAGGCAGAACTTCCAGAGACTCCCATAGTGAGACACCTGGTGGCTGTTCTTTGTAACTGCATCTGCAGCTTTTAGAAACGTCTTTGTTTCTGTTTTCATCTTTTCAAACAGTTTGTTTTCTTCACATGAAGCCTAAAGAAATGTCCTCAGAATGATGGAAACAGTTTTTCTGCAGCTTGAAGCTGTTCTGGAAGATTTTCTTCTTTAGTGCAGAGAAATCTCTCATTTGATGAGACGGAGGAACTGCAGCAACGTTTCCTGGAAAACCTCCACATTTCATTGAAACCATGTTGGAACTTTGTCCATGAGGTCACATGGTCTGGAAGAAGCCCCAGTTCCAGCTGACAGAAGTCTGGTTCTGATCCATCAGATCTCACTAGCAACAGAACCAAACCTTCACGTGTTGCAGCAACAGTTTCCATGTTTGGGAGGATCTTCTGAAGAACAGCTCAGTTCCAGATCACATCATGATGTTTGATGTTTTCTTCATTCCAGGAAATCATCTGTGTCTCCTTTGATCTGTGCTGAGTCAGCACTTTGACTTCTTTTCAACTTTAGATCCATCATTTACAATCAAGGATTTATTGATAAATATTATTTATTGACAGAAAATAAAGAGTAAATGTATTTATCATCCAGCAGTGATTGTGGTGTTTGTGAGTCTTTTATTTTGAAATTCCTCAAGGATGATCATCATGGTGGGATTTCTAGATCTGCATGAACTCATCCTGAATCCAAAAGACACTGGAGCATCAAAGAATCCAACCCATCTCTGCCAACATGAGGCTCTTACTTTGAAAAGTCTCAGACTTCCTGCAGGGAAACAGGCTTTCTGCTGCACTGACAGATGTGCACGAGCTTGAAAGAGCTTTCTGACTGAGGAGCTGCAGACTTTCTCCTGCAGAGCAGCAGCTGACTTCAGCATCGTCATGGGAACACAGTCTGCTGCTGCTTCTGGAAACGTCTTCAAGGCTGTGGTGGGACTTGTTGGTCTGGAGGACAGATTCTCTGAGCAAATGCTGCTTCAGCTTCAAGCTTCAGCTCTTTTCTTCTGGCAGAGCTTAGAAGAAATGGAAACCTCCTTTGTTCTGACTGTTTGCTCCAAATCCCAGATTCAGGAATTCCTCCAAGAAGTTCAGCTCAGAGATCATCAGCAGAGAAAAGCCTGAAGTTCTGATGGAAAATGACAACAGAACATGATCAATATTATTGATCCACATGGAATCCAGAAGAAACTCTGAGGTGAAGACATGAAGACACAAGCTTCAGAGACATGAGGAGAAGTCAGAGTGGATTCATTCTGGACTTTCTTCTCACATCTTCTCTTCAGAATATCTTTGTCTTTGATCCTTCAAATCTTCTGAAATCTGATCATCCATGGATTGTTTTTGTGGGATCAGATCCAGAGTTGCTGAAAGTTCTGCTGCCCTCTGCTGGTCAAAGTGTCCAAACAGCAGAGAGGAGATTCTCTGGGATTCATTGGAGTCCAGATTCTCCTGGATGTGAACAGTCTCTGCTTCTGGAACAGAAGAGTCCTTCTCAGAGCAGCATTGAGGATCTGTTCTGTCCGACTGAGAGCGCTCCCTGCTGGTAGGAGACAGAAGCACATCAGCTGCTTTTCTTTGGCCGTTCAGAAACAGTCTGGAGACTCTAAAAAACCTCCACTTCCTGAAGCAAACGGATGCAGAGCATCATGTTTGATCCTCTTCCTTCAGAAACGGCTCCATTGTTCCATCGCTCAGCAGTTTGACTAAAGCAGCTGAGAGTCTTGATGCAAACAGAACTCAGCAGCTCATCCAGAACGCCATGACAGAAGCACATGCAGCAGCACGTGCACGCTCCCAGAGAACAGCAGCTGATCCAAGTCCTGACTTTGAGGTGAGACCTTTCTGTTCTGCTTGGACCACACTTCAACATGAACTTCATTTCCCATCATTCCATCTGTCAGGAGAGAACAGCTGCAATCAGCTTCCTTCAGGAATGACTGCAGGTAGAAGGATCTTTCATTCTTCAGCACCACCAGGACCCACATCCAGCCCATCAACAGCCAGAACATCAGTGACATCAGCGTCTGATCTTCATCACATCATCATCATCAAAGGACCACCTCTACGTTTTTACAATCTGATGGATTTCAGTCTTTCTGCAGCTTCTCATCAAGTGGATTGTCAAATATTTTCATTTCCTGTTTTATGTTTTAAATGTTGAAGAAAATTGTTCTAGTTTAATAAAAAAATGAGAATGATAAAGTTATTGGAAAGACCCTGTCTGCTGCAGGACCTGTGCAGGTGCATTGTGGGTAATAATGTTCTGTTTGGGATATTTGCTGGATTCTGGATGTTGACAGTTGTGTTGGTCTTGATTGTTTACCGTTGTGGTTTGGATGTTTGTTGTTATTTGTAGCACAGCTGAGTAGGTTCTTCATAGACAACATGTTGCTCTGCCAATGTGCCTTTGGGCCAACTTGATTGGACTGTTTGGAAGAATAATGAGGATAAATGAGAGCCTCCATCAGATCATGTTTCTGCTGTTTTTCAGAACTGCATCTGAACCTGAAAGCTGTCTGTCATATTTATGCAGCCTTTTTCAATAGAAATTGATCAAAACTGCAGATTCTATTGATTTCTCCATCATGTTTGTGTCTACTTTGGGGGGCCGGTTTAGCGTCGTGCTGGTTTGCGGCGCCTTCCATCCGTGAAACCAGGGTTCAATTCCGGGCCGCTCCCTATTCCCTTCTCTGCTGCTGTGCCGTTCCAAGCCCAGTTGGATTGAGAGGATTGCGTCAGGATGGGCATCCGGCATGAAAACATTTGCCAAATTAACCATGCAACTCATCCTCAAGGGAGGCTTGTTTCGCTGTGGCGACCCCTGATGGGAGAAGCTGAAAGGAAAAGAAGATTTATGTCTACTTCATTCTATTTTTCAGTCACAAGCACACTGGTTATACTTTAGCTTTTCCCTTCACACTATTAAACCTGATAAAACATGGGGCTGTTTCCACTGCTGGCACTGTATGTGTGTGTGCATTTGTGTGTGTTTGTGTATGTGTACACACAAGTGAAGAAAATAAATAAACATTTCAGTTTAACATTATATTTCTGCAGACCTGCAGACAGTGGAAAAATAGTCAAATAAAAACAGGAATAACAGTTCTTCTAATGTGTGATTTTTTCCTTGATAATAAAACGGGGGTTAAAATATTAGAAAGCTGAAAGATCATATTGTGCGTCAACAAAACATTATCCAGTAAACAATGTAAAAATAATTAAAATACAACATTGTTATATTTCTCAGCAGTGAGGAGGCCATTTGATATACTCTGCATTTTGATTCTTAACTGCACTGTGTCTTCTTCTTCTTCTTCTTCTTTAGCAGTCCGTCGATGTCGACGATGACGCGGGG
>JAUDJI010001252.1:0-11116 GCA_037389245.1 Oryzias sinensis | reverse complement strand
ACAAAAGGAACAGCACAAATACTTCATAACAAGTGTTAGGAACAATAGTGAGGAGATGACAACCTTTTTTGTTTGTTTTGTGGGGATTAAACGAGAAATAACTGTTAAAAAATACAAATAAAATAAACACCAGAGAACTTAAATTAGAGTAATTGAAATAAAATTAGGCATTACACTGATCTGGAATAATAAAAAAAACAGTTTGTCTCACTAACCATGATAAATATGTGCTATCACACAATTATTGGGGCTCAGAAAATCAAAATTCTAATGAACCAGTGTCTGTGTTGCTGTAATTCCAAAAATTTCAACTAAAGTTACGTTTTTCCGAACTCCCATTTGCACAAATTCATTCAATTTCAGAGCAGCAAACAAAGCCCCTTTTCAAGAACAGTGTAAAAGCTGTCTTTCTTTATCAGACAGCCACTCCAGCAACCTACCATTGCTGCAGGAATGATTGGTGTCACTCTGATTTCCCTCTGTAGCCACCATAAGAACAACTTAAAATGTCAACTTGCACCTAGTGCTATGGTAACAGCAGGAGGGGTCCATCAGGCTGCAGTCAGAGTAACACCACATCCATTAAAAAGTGTTACCTAGATCAGAGACAGAAGCCATAAGAGGTGAATAATGGGTTTCAGCTCCAGCACATCACCATTAAAGTGTATCTAATTATCAGACAAGCCATGAAGAACGCTTTAGTCTGCTTCAAGAAGCATGCACCAAAAGACATGGTTCGTGGAAAGCCCTTGTTATTGTGTAGCAAGCGATATCTGTCCGGATCAGCACTGGATGTGTATGTCACTGCTGAGCATTTACAGGCCGCTTGCACCCAAACACAGAAAGGGCACACACACACACAAGATCCCCCCATGGCTACTGCAGCTGTTTGCTCTAATGTCTTGCATTAGAGTGAGCACATTTCCCAGAGGGTGGTGCTCCAAGATGAAGTTATGCCTCTGTTTCCTTAGGTCACAGAACCCCATCCTCCACACTGGCAAAACCAATGCTTGGATGGAGATTAATCTAGGCCACTGTGCGCTCAAAGTCAGTCTTATCTACAAATGTCTTTAGAATTTGTTTAGATGCAGGGGGGCATGGGTGAGTAAGCAGAAGCAGAGCTGCGTGGTGTTTGCGTGTGTGTTTGCATGTGTGCATGGGCATTTTGTTCTTGATCTTTGCAGGAAATGTGACAGGCTAGTGTGTCCGTGGATTAGAGAGGGCTCTGTTTGGGTGGCTGCATAATTAGGACGACTGCGCTGCCAGAGCTACAAAAAGCTGTTTATTTATTGTTGTCCCATCTTTTGTGACCCTTCCTGTCGGTTGAACCGGCCTCTTTCTTTTAAGGATCAAATTGCTATTCTTCTTTTTGTAGAAATTTCACGAATTCTAATGGAATAGTGAAAATCCTGTTGTTGTTTTTTTTTTATGTAACTTGTTTTCAAATCAAAGTGCAAATAATTTACCTGCATGTGAAATTCATAATTTGTCTGAGCCTCTGTTTTTCTTGCTCATTATTTTGTTTGTTGGACGCAATCCTTAAGGGAAAGTCTGGAAGTCCCGCAGGGAGCAGTTGTCATTCTTGCTTTAAAGTACAACAACTTGTCTAATTGAGAAATGTGGCTGAGTGCCATCCTCTTGCCAGAACAATTCAGCGACGGCTCAATTGAACTGTGAGTGGAGACCCGTGTGGGTTGGCGGATGTCTGTTAAACATGCTCTTAGTTTGTGTGTGTGAGTCTCTACCTCTGTGGGTGAGTGGGTGGGTGGGTTGGGTGACTGTGAGACGAGGGATCCCTCTATGCTGGAATGCAAGTTCTCTTGGTCTGTTGTGGCTCCAGGTAATAGCTGACATTTCTTCATTTGCACACCTAATTGTTGATTTACACTGCTCCTAATGGCATGTGAAGTCCGATCCTGACGCTGTAATGGCCAAGGGAATCTAGCCAGAGGTGTCCAAATGCTTCACACTCCCCCTCTGTCTTTCAGTGGCCCTGTCTCTCTTCCTTTCTATTCCACTCTTCCATGTCTGGCTGACATCTTCTCTGCATTCTTTATTTATGCATTCTTTCATCAGTACGGCATTCTCTTGGCAAAATGCCTAGTCAAATTGTCACTTAAGATCAGAGATGAGTTTATCTCTCTCTCGCGCACTTGTTTGACGTTTCTGTCGTCTTCCCAGCTTTCCAATCTCTCCGTGGAATGACTTGTGCATGCGGAGCCACACAGAGGGGTTTAGAGATCAGTTTACCGCGAAGAATGAAAAGCAGGCTGGCAGAAATCAAGTCAGAGGCTCAGCTTTAAATGACACTAAGGAGAATCCCGCCGCTGCAATGTTGCCTCGTGAGCGGTGCGGACTGTGCATATCTGAAATAACTTTTATTCATCTTTAGGGGTGGAACAAGAGGCAAAGGTTTTTATGAAATGTATCTCGAATAGAGTTGTAATGAAATTACAACTTAAGTGCTTGCTACCATATTCCCATGTTTTATATGCTTATGAAGTAGAGACCAATAAACGGGGGAAGAGCTCAAGCATTTATTACAGCAGGAGGCCTAAGTCATTTCTTGGAAATGAACACACGCTCGAGTGTGATATATAGTATCCCCTCTTGCATGTAACGGCAGTCTAAGTGTCCTTTATGGTTTCATTCAGAACCCCCTGTCCTTGCATGGTGCAACTAAACACTTTAAGGGAGAATGATGGATGGCTCCTGTGAGTGTAAAGAAAAGCCGGTGGAGGATTCAGTGTACCTGTGTGCTCTCCAGCTGCGAGGCTGAGGGGGCTGGGAGAGTTCTTATTAATTATGATGAAAGGAATTTGCTCCACTGCATATTGTTCAGTTCCACTGGATGAGCACTGCAGTGTTTGCGCGTTGATGTTTGTGTGTGACGGCTCAAGGGTCCCACTGAGGGATGCACATGTTGGATTGAACAAAGCTGACTTTAATGGCTGCCTTAATGAAGTGCCCAGGCCCTAATTAAGCCCTCTCCACATTGCTAAGGACAAGCTAGATTTAGTCTCCAGCTCCCTCAAAGTTCCCCAAAGGCCGGCTCCATCCTATTCTCCACGACTTTACGCCTTGACATCTGAAAGCTTCCTTCTAATGGGTAAATTGCATCTCATAAGTATGTTTGTCTGTGCCGACATATGCCTGAGCAGCTGAGCTTTAATAAAACTAAACTCAATGTCAGCCCCTTTCCTCTGCCAGCATCTAATCACTGAAGCAGTGCACGTTTCAGAATTTTGTGTTCATCACAGGCCTTTCAGGAGGATATCATTGATTAGTTTGAGCTTTGCTGTTGGTATGTTTTAATTGCTTTGCTCTTTTGCTTTTTTTTTTATTAATTTTTTTTAAAGAGCAGCCTGAGAGTCTTGTTAGTAAGTTTATAATTTGTTATGTGACTCGAGTGTTCAACCTTTTGATGAGGAAATGACTTTCCTAAACACAACATCATGATTGTGAGAAGCATGTCAAGCGAGCTGACCTTCTGGATGTTCCTCGGTCGGCTGTGCGACACGTGGCGGTGACAGACAAAGTGACTTTGAAGGGCGCCGAAGGTGACGGATGCGTGCAGGTCTCATAACGATTCGAGCGGTCGCAGACACCGCTTAGTCATCCTCTCACCTTCCTCACTGACACTCGCCAAACAGTTATGACTTTCACGCACAGATTTTAAGACACGATACTTCAATTAAAGTAGCGAGGTTTGCTGGGCGAATATTTTCTCATTATAAAAAAAAAGAGGGACAAACAACTTTGGATATTTTTTTCCTTATTTTTTTTACTGACAGCTGTGACTTTCAGCTGGGATGAAGTGCAAAGTAAACATCGGATAAAATCCGCTCACATATCTCAATGGCGCTGCCTCTGCTTTTTCTCCCCTGTATTTCATTTGGCTCTCTTTAATCATGTTTCTCTGCTGGCTGTCACAAGTAAATAATGAATGGACTCAAGATGTGTTTGATTTGCAAGGCCTTTGCTGGGTCACAGCTCGATTGGCACAGACAAGGGAGAAAAAAAGTCATCCTGTTTGCTGAGGGCTCATTAGCAGCCTTGCAGCGTGAAGCCAGGGTCACTGGATGATATGGAGTCTTTTCATTAAACACCCCATGATCCCCGGAGACCACGGAAAATTTGCTCCTCACTGGTGGCAACAGAAGGAGAAACAATTCCTGCACATAAAAAAAAAATGATATATTTAAAAGAAAAAACAAACAAACCAAAGTTTGAGAAAGATGAAGACACGTTTTATACCTGTATCTCTTTAAAACTTTTATGGAAAGTCATATGTCAGATGAGGCAGATCATGGAAACATTCATGTTTCTCTCAGATCAGCAATGCAGTTACTGTATTATTTTAAGCAAAATGTGTGAATGAATGCAGAGTTTAGCTGGCAAGCCAAAAGATGAGCATGTGTTCTCGTAGTGATGGATAATCCTTGGAATCTACAACATCAGCTCCGCTCAAGTCTATATTGTAATCATTGATTGACTGACTTAACACGGCTTTTTTTATAAAGTCTTCCTAAGTTGACATGAGAACTCTACAAATTTCCATCTCTCATGGCTATGTGTGAAGCAACACAGCAAAAAAAAAAATCCGATCCCACGCGCAACTATCAGCACACTTTTCCCGTTATTTAATGCACATGTGCACAAAGTGTAAGCTGATAGGATTAATCTTAATCAATGAATACATCTGCAACCGGCCCTGTAGTGATAACATTTGGTGCATCATTAAGCACATCATTCTAGCAGCTGGTGATGAAATCCTGCTGTGTCTAACCAAAGTGAGACTCAAATTCACAAAATCCTCATTTGTTTTATTCCCAGTTTTTCAATGACTGACAAGCAATCGCACTTAATCTTGCTTGAATTGGCAAAATAGTGGATTTTCAATTGCCTTTCCCCAGATTTGGGGTTATTTTCTGCAGAAGTAGTTGTGGTTTTATTTCCTCAATCGTTGCTCATTATCACTAACAGGCGTTGAAGAACATGTGTGTTCTCAGTACCCTCCTCCTGTTCTAGCACTTTGCTTTTCCGTACTGGGAAGAAGTGATTATAGCTACAATTACTCACAAAACCATACACCTGCAAATTAATATAAAGGGGCATTATGCATACAGCTCTATCACAGCAATATATCTTAAAGTATTTTTAATTCAGGACAAAGGTGAGTACCCCCAACATGTTATTCATATTCAGCACAGTTCCAGCCAAGGTTAAATGTGGATGTAGAAGAACTAAGTGGTAATAACCGTGTCACTACAGTGAAATCCATATGTTAATGCACTTCTGCTGGTTTCCAACAAAATGTCTACCCACAGGAAGCTCTCGTGAATTCTCCTTTCAAGCAGATACGCCTGTGTTGCATGCTCTTTTTCTTACACGGCAGCATTCTGGCAGAAGCAATTTGCAGTAAACATAAATGATTTTGGGTACCACTTTATTGTATGGGTGTGAGCAATAAAATCTAGCAAGGGAAATTATGTTTCTACTATGCAACATAAATGCTGACGGATCAAGGAACATATTAAACTATGCAATATGTGCAGCTCTGCTCCCTACTTGGACTTTGGGGTCTGCTACTTTCCTTTTGAACAGTTGCAACGCTTGATGCAAATCTCAAGAGGAACAACGGTGGCATGGTTTGGTCAGGGCAACAGTAATAGAGAGATTGGAGTCACTGGGAGTCAGGTAAAACCTCAGGAAGCTTTGGACTGAGAGGTTTAGGTTGTGATGTGTTAATTGGTTCTTTGCAACATTGTGCAAAAGACAGCTGTCAGTAGTCTGACACCACTAAGAAGTCATGGCCCCACTTTTCTTTTTTTTTTCCCATTTCATCCTGAAGGGTAGCACTGATATCAGCTAACACGCTTGTCTTCGCACACAGGCAGGCTGCTTGCGAAAGCACAACAGTAGAAGATGTTTATCCTCCCAATGGAATTCACATTCCCAGCCCAGTCCAATTCACTCCAACCAATTGCAAAACAAACTGGCAGACTGAGATCTGCTGGTGCATTATTTGCAGCTCTCTCCTCCCATCCATGTAGCAGCAAGAGCTCTCATTCATAGCTGAAAGAATGTAGTTCTCTTTCTTACTTTTTTTTCTCTCAGCTTTAGGAAATACTTTCAAGGGTATCGCTGATAATGTATAGATGTGGTTAGAATACATATATTTCAAACAAATGGATACACAAAGAAGAATCCTTTGTGTAAAGAAGGCCGTCACACCTTCCCCTCCTCCTAAAGGTCATCCTGTCAGTTTTGGGCAGCCATTCTAATCTCACTTCATCTGACCTTTATTACTGTGAAATTATCTGCATTAGTGTGTACAAAAGTGGCGTGTCTGTTTTATCCACCTGAACATCCACTGCATGACTGTGTTTAGAGCTGATAGGGCTCATATGCTTGTGAGTTAATCGCACCTACGCAGAATCTCTGAACCTGCATCTGGAATCTTACCCTGCTTGGGACAAAAGCTCTCACAACCAAGGCAAAAACAACCATGGGGAAATAACTAAAGATAAGTGAGCAGACTCCGGGATCACAGAGACACTTCAGCAACCAATCATAACAAAAGGAGAGTATGTGAGTGTGCAGCAAAACCGCAACTTTGACAGCAAATGAGAACAACATGCCTTCCCCTTTAATGCAGAGTTTACCATGGATACCAGGGCAACCATTAACAGGTCTGCATGGAAGATGTTTTGCTTAAGGGTGTATTCAGACTGGGGGAAGTCATTTGTTGCGGTTTGAGTCTGCTTAAATTGGTCTGGATTGAGTCCCGAACTTTGGGTTTGGTCTGTATTCAGACTGCAATCAAGCAGACCACCTGTTCCAGACCAAAGCTTGTAAACAAAACCATGTGACTGAATATCTCATCAGTCAATTGCCAGGAACTACGAGGGCGGGTCAAAACAACAAGAGAAAGACAGACGTGTTGCTCTTTCCAATCCTTTTCGGGACAGTTACGTTATCAAAACTTTATATGTTGATTAACAGTTTTGAAAGTGGGGAACAACACTTGCGGCGGTTAGTGGCAATGAGACGTGCCGTGTGTGCTCTAACTCAGGGAATGCTAGCAACTGCAGTGATGAGGAGACGCTGGGTATAAAGGTACGCTGATAAGTGTTCATGACATATAGATTGTTGGGAATACAGTGTGAGAAGCAATGTGTATCACATCAAAAATTGTTTTGATGAGCCTGCCTTGATCTGATCACATTTCAGTGAGTTGCTGTGTCTCATCATTGAGGTCTAATGGCATTATTTTAAGAAACTACTGTTAAGGAAACTACAAGGTAGTTTTTAGGGTGACTTCACAGCTGCATTACTAGACACAGAAAAGCACGTAAGAAGCGTTTTTAGTGGTGTTAAAATGAATGCTCTAACAAGTAAAGAGTTGGACCCTTTTTTCCTGTTTGATGACACGGTAACCGTTGCTTTACATTTGTCTGCAGCTCATCTGTCGCTACATTCCCAGCCAGCAAGGCCAAGTGGGTCCAATAGGGTTTAAAAGTGGGCAGAAAATGTTGGCCCTGAATGGATTTGGTGGCTCCACCCGTGTTGGCCCACATTGGCAGGGCAAGTGTAAACAACACTTCATAATATGTTTAAAACACGCAATTTTACGTTGAGTTTACGTCCTTTAAAGTGGCGGCACGAGCCTCAAAGGAACTGCAACTATATCCACTAGCATGGACAACTCAAAAGTCTGCAGTACCCATATGGGACAACCCTCGTACGAGTTCATATGACCAAAGCTTTAAATGAGGTCTCAGTCTCAAACCCTCATTCACCATGTTTTCCATCGATTCTCTTCTTTTAAATCATTTGAAATAGGTACTGGCAGTAACCTGGGCTTTTGTTAATGCGGTAATGAGTGCAAAGGGAGTTCCTTCTGCCATTCATTGTTCTTCCTATATAGGCACTGGGATTCATTGGGTTAGAGTAAAAGGAATCTGACCCCAGCGTTCCTGGTTTCTGCCTCTGATCTTTCTTTTATCAGATCTGCGGGACTCTGTTTTGTCGTTTAGCAACCAGTGCATGAAGTGAGTTTGCAATATGGATTTGGATTAATCTAAAAGAAAAAAAAAAGAAAAGTCCTAAACTCTCCTACCGAACATGACAAGCCAATTACAATGTGTATGTGTGGATGTAGCCAGCTTCACGCCGCTTTGTGTCATCTGTGCGCACTTCCTCTCTGTAAGCATTGTAAGAGCTATTCATAAAAATCACCGCCCAGCTGAGCTGAAAGCATGATGGTTCCTTGATGGTTTTCTTTTAAATGAAGGCTGCTTTAGTCGAACTGTTTTACTAGCGCAGGAATATGAAAGCGAGCAAGAGCAAACCTGACATCAATTTGTTAAAAAATGGGACAGGGTAAAAGAGATTGTGCTGAATTGAGGATTGGATGTGGTGATCGGAGGACTGCAGGGGTTCAAAGCTCTTCCACTACTCGGAGCAAAATTATGCCCACAGGCACAGCTTTTGGCAAAAGAAAGTTCAGGAGGTGGTGAATGGGAGGACGGAGAACTACAGCATTACAGTAAAAAAAAAAAAAAAAAACTGGAGAAAAGGGAAAAGCTTTCTCAAGATTTAACAGTGTAGTAACCAGGATGATGAGCTGGATGTGGCAAAGTGCCCCAGGGGAGGCCACAAGCACCAAGACTGTAAGCTGAGATGAGAGGTACCTGAGATTCAGCATCAAACCACTGCTGTGATCCACTCAAAGCCCACTCTTTCTGCATTTAGTCACTGTGTCCCCATAAGGACCCATAGAAACTGTCCTGCCTGTCTGACTGTGGTCAGCTTTATAGCTACAGGGTTAAAGATGCTCCTTTTTATTAGAACCAAAGGAGATTTATAGCATCCATTGTATAAAAATATGTTAATTTTGCAAGACGTAAGGAGTCTTTAAGACAAAAAACTGCCCTTTACAACACAGGTTTTGTGTTTGAATGTTACATATACCTAAGGGAGACTGTAATAATTAAAAGCATTATTATTTATTCTTTTGGCTTTTCACTTGCAGTTTTGTGGCTATTCTTTTATTTTTCTCTAACATTACCTTCACATTTATATTGCTTCCTTAAGTCACCTCAATCCTGACTTTTTCTTCTCGCACATCTGTGCTTTTTTATGGCATTTATTAATGCACTGTAAAAGGCAAAGAAATAAAATGACAAGCACATGTTTCTGCCAGCTCCTGCCTTTAAATCTTTTTTTTTATAACACCGTTTTGAATCCCCATTTATTTATTTGAAGGCAGATGTGATTTTATGTGCTCAGCATGGCTGTAAAGTGCTACTTTGAAATGCAAATGAGGCTCTGATTGAGAGATTGTCATGAAAAGGTGTTCTAGACAAAATGGCAGTTTGAAAGCAAGTCCAAAAAGGAGGACATTTAGTTATTTCATTTAGTTGGTGATAAATTACCGGAGGATTGCAAAGTCTCGCAGAGGACACTTTGGGACTAACTCATGTTCAAAACGTGGCATAAAGACAAAGTGGAGAATCGTTTCTTCAGGTGATCTCATTGTGAACTTCATCTTCCTTCACCACTTTAGCAACAATGCGTAAAGGTATCTGGAAATCCTGTTTTTTTCATCCATATAAATGGTAGATTTTTTTTTAATGCAATCTAAATGTGATTACAGGATAGAGTGTAACCTTAATGCCTTATATGCACTTAAAGAAAGAGAATATAAACTGCAAAGCAGTGACTTTTTTTAGTCAAGTATTAAGGTGGCACCCTCTTACTGAAATGGATCTCTTTACTCCTGTCTTGACGTAGTCCTCTTAGTGAAGGTGTGGCATAATGTAGCTCCCACTCAGGTCTCTCATCTCATGTCAGTGTTATCCTTCTCACCTTGATAAAGCTTCCTTTACTCTCTGGTCTTGTAACAACATTGCACTCTGTCTGACAGGTACTGCAGGAGCCTGCCTCTCATCTCTGTTTCCCCACAGATCCACACACACACACACACACACACACACGCACACACACACACACACACACACACACACCCAAATGGGCTCCCTCTCCCACTTTCTCAAAAAGCTTTTTTCAGTAATGTAGCAGCTTGGATGTGCAGCAACGTACATGTATTTAATTTAATCTGAAGTGTATTACACTCATCCCCATCGGCTGTGTTAATGGAGAGAACTGCTGACACGTTCCAACCAGCTAACCAGAAAGCAGATAAGTTAGACGGAGCCTAATGGTATAACAGGGACTGGCTGTAATGCTGCCATTAGATGGTGGAAGGAGTGATCTATCAGACATCAAACATGAAATGATTTTCCAGCCGCTGTGTTGTTTTGGAATCTGAACAAGCCAGGCGTGAGACGCAAAGAGCTGGGTCTTGCCTTTCTAGTTTAAATAGCACTATGCTGCTGTGAGCTAAAGGCCTGTTAGGAGTCAACTGAATTTCCTTGGATTATAAACCCATTTATAAATTATAAATGCATTTAAGATATAAATCAACCAACAAATCATCTGCCATATTTACATGCCACTCACTAAATATATGAATGAATGAATATTATTTTGAAACATGGACAACACACCAAGATCACAGGTCACTTAACAATCCACAGGGAGGGACTCATTATTGCAACATTTGTGAACAATTATGGTAAAGGCAGAATGCTTGTGCTGCCTGTAATGGCCGTGGCTGAGCCACTGACGTCGTGATTCAACCTGGCACTTTGGCGTTGGAGAGCCGCTCCTCCAAATCAAGGCTAAGTGGCGGATTCATCAGTGCCCTGTCGAGATGAAACGCTCGCCCGGCGGTGACACGGAGATGAAGCCCTGATTGGGAAATACGTCTCCCTTTGGTGTCAGCTCTCATTCACCGGTCTGAGCGCAGGCTGGAAAAAAAAGACAAATGTTTTGATTAGGGGTCTCTTTCAATGTCACAGCAGCCGGTGAAGAAGAATGAGGTGAGGCTGTCTCCAAGGGAAGCAATAGCTGAAGACGATGAGAGGAAAATGGATGTCTGGACTGTCTGGAGCATGGTGAATGGATTTTGAGTCAATGAATACTGTCTGAAATCACCTTTTTTAATGAGATCTATCTATCTATCTATCTATCTATCTATCTATCT
>JAUDJI010001251.1:0-11116 GCA_037389245.1 Oryzias sinensis | reverse complement strand
GAACTTTGACCAACCAAGGATTTGTATGTGATGTTTGGGGTCAAAACGCAGAAGTACCAAATATTTCAAAATTTATCATGAAGGAGAAATTAATAATTGTGATTCGTGCCTGCTGGAATTATACGACACCAAGTCTTTCGTATATCGGAATGAAGCTGTCAAAGAAACAGCCTTTACCAAGATTTGTGAGCTTTGCACTGGTGCGACATTTTGCACCAACCCTATTCCAACTGTAAGTAAATGCACTGGGATCGAGTAGCGACAGTCCAATGTGAACATCATACGCTAAAAGCACATTCGAAAAGCCACGTTCAGCACATCCTGCAGCGCACATGCTCAGTGTGTTCGTAGCATCAAATCGTCTTTATGCATCAATAATTACCAGGGTACAATTTGCAATCTAGGTAATCTAGCCACAGGGGTTGCAAGCCAGTTACTTCTGTGCTGGTCCTAAGCCCGGATAAATAGAGAGGGTTGCGTCAGGAAGGGCATCCGGCGTACAAATTGCCAAAATAACCATGCAAATCATCCACAACACTTTAGACATACCGGATCGGTCGAGGCCCGGGTTAACAACGACCGCCACCAATGCTGTTAACCTACAGGGTGTCGGTGGAAATTTGACTACTGTTGGTCGAAGAAAGAGGGGAGGCAGAAGGGTCCGTGACCAGAGAGAGAAGGGAAAAGGCAGGAACATAGGTTTAAGAATAGGGACTCTTAACGTTGGCACAATGACAGGGAAAGGCAGAGAGCTGGCAGACATGATGGAGAGAAGGAAGGTAGATGTACTGTGTGTGCAGGAGACAAGGTGAAAGGGCAGCAAGGCACGTAGTATTGGAGAAGGATACAAACTGTTCTATCGGGGTGTTGATAGGAAGAGAAACGGGGTAGGAGTGATTCTGAAGGGGGAGTTTGTGAACAGTGTTCTAGAGGTGAAAAGAGTCTCAGACAGAATGATGAGCCTAAAGTTAGAAATTGAAGGGGTGATGGTGAATGTAGTCAGTGGTTATGCGCCACAGGTTGGCTGTGAGTTAGAAGTGAAGGAGAGATTCTGGAGTGAGTTGGATGAGGTCATAGAGAGTTTTCCCAGAGGAGAGAGAGTTGTTATTGGAGCAGACTTTAATGGGCATGTTGGTGAGGGCAACAGAGGTGATGAGGAGGTGATGGGCAGGTTTGGTGTGAAGGAAAGGAATCTGGAGGGACAGATGGTGGTGGACTTTGCGAAGAGGACGGAAATGGCTGTAGTCAACACTTGCTTGAAGAGCCTGAAGAGAGAGGAACATAGAGTGACATACAGAATTGGAGGTAGGAGTACTCAGGTGGACTACATCCTATGTAGACGAGGTCATTTGAGAGAGGTTAATGACTGCAAAGTGGTGGTAGGAGAGAGTGTAGCCAGACAGCACTGCATGGTGGTGTGTAAGATGACTCTGGAGGTCAGGAAGAAGAAGAGAGGGAAAACAGAAAAGAAGACCAAGTGGTGGAAGCTACAGAATGAAGAAACTTGTGAGGAATTTAGGCAGAAGTTGAGACAGGTCCTGGGTGGTCAGGATGAGCTTCCAGATGACTGGGAAACTACAGCAGAGATTATCAGGGAAACAGGTAGGAAGGCGCTAGGTGTGTCATCTGGAAAGAGGAAAGACGGTAAAGACACTTGGTGGTGGAATGAGGAAGTACAGGAATGCGTCCAGAGGAAGAGGTTGGCTAAAAGGAAGTGGGATGTAGAAAGGACTGAGGAAGGTAGACAGGAGTACAAGGAAGCGCAGCGTAGAGTGAAGAGAGAGGTGGCAAAGGCCAAACAGAAAGCTTACGATGAGCTATATGACAGGTTAGACACAAAGGAAGGAGAGAAGGACTTGTACAGGCTAGCCAGACAGACATGGGAAGGACGTGCAACGGAGAAGGGTGATTAAGGACAGAGATGGAAAGGTGCTAACAACCCAGGAGAGTGTACAGAAAAGATGGAAGGAGTATTTTGAGGAGCTGATGAACGAGGAAAATGACAGGGAAAGAAGGGAGGAAGATGTGGAGCAGGAAGTAGCAGAGATTGGAAAGGATGAGGTTAGGAAGGCTCTGAAAAGGATGAAGAGCGGAAAGGCCGTTGGTCCTGATGACGTACCTGTGGAGGTATGGAAGTGCTTAGGAGAGACAGCAGTGGAATTTTTAACAAGGTTGTTAAAGTGAGAAGATGCCTGAGGAAAGGAGGAGAAGCGTTCTGGTCCAGATCTTTAAGAACAAGGGCGACACACAGAACTGCAGCAACTATAGAGGAATAAAGTTGATGAGCCACACAATGAAGCTGTGGGAAAGAGTAGTGGAAGCCAGGCTTAGGAAGAAGGTGGAGATTTGTGAGCAGCAGTATTGTTTCTTGCCCCGTAAGAGCACCACTGATGCCATTTTTGCTTTGAGAATGTTGATGGAAAAGTACAGAGATGGTCAGAAGGAGCTGCATTGTGTGTTCGTAGATTTAGAGAAGGCGTATGAAAGGGTGCCGAGGGAGGAGCTGTGGTACTGTATGAGGTCGTCTGGAGTGGCACAGAAGTATGTCAGAGTAGTTCAGGACATGTATGAGAGAAGTATGACGGTGGTGAGATGTGCTGTAGGTCAGACAGAGGAGTTCAAGGTGGAGGTGGGACTACACCAAAGATCAGCTTTAAGTCCCTTCTTGTTTGCTATGCTGATGGACAGGCTGATGGACGAGGTAAGACAGGAATCTCCCTGGACAATGATGTTTGCGGATGACATTGTAATTTGCAGTGAGAGTGGAGAGCAGGTGGAGGAACAGCTAGAGAGGTGGAGGTTTGCTTTGGAAAGAAGAGGCATGAAGGTCAGTCGTAGTAAGACAGAATACATGTGTCTGAACCAGAGGGATCAAGGTAGAAGCGTTAGGTTACAGGGGGCTGAGGTGAAGAAGGTGCAGGAGTTTAAGTACTTGGGGCAACAGTTCAGTGTGATGGGGAGTGTGGAAAAGAGGTGAAGAGGCGAGTGCAGGCAGGTTGGAGCGAGTGGAGGAAAGTGTCAGGAGTGTTGTGTGACAGAAGAGTGTCAGCAAGACTCAAAGGAAAGGTGTACAAGACAGTGGTGAGACCAGCTCTGCTCTATGGGTTAGAGACGGTAGCAGTGAGACAGAAACAAGAGGCTGATAAGGAGGTAACGGAGATGAAGATGTTGAGGTTCTCCTTAGGAGTGACCAGGTTGGACAGGATAAGGAACGAGTACATCAGAGGGACGGCTCATGTTGCCTGTGTTAGCGACAAAGTCAGAGAAGCCAGACTGAGATGGTTTGGACATGTTCAGAGGAGGGATAGTGGATATATTGGTAAAAGGATGTTGGAGATGGAGCTGCCTCGCTCCTGCCAGGCAAGAGGATGGCCAAAGAGGAGATATATGGATGTCTTAACAGAGGACATGAAGTTGGCTAATGTTAGGGCAGAAGATGATAGAGTGAGGTGGAAAAGGATGATTCGCTGTGGCGACCCCTAATGGGAAAAGCCGAAAGAGAAAGAAGAAGAATTTGCAATCTAGGTAATTAAATACCAGAAAATATGTGCATATTTTAATTTGTCAACATTTTTTCAACTTTAAGGGCGGAGTCACCCTGATGTTAAGAGACATGAACATAACCAAAGAGTACAAAAATGGCTGGAGTCCAGACAAAAATTCCATTGTGACTATCCACAGTGTGGGAATGTATTTCATCATTTTAGTACCAAGTCAAGGTATTACCTTGATTTGGGACAAACACACAAGGATCAATATTGAACTAGACGGAAAGTGGAAGGTGAGTGACGAGAATCATCCGAGTTTTCTCAAACTTATACCAAAGTAAATGCATTCCTTCACTCCTGTAGAACAAAGTCCGTGGTCTATGTGGAAACTTTGATTCCAATGAGAACAATGATCTACAGATAAAAGGTTCAGTAGGTGAGGTGTTTTTATGCTTAACCTTTGCTGTTATTGTTGGGTAAAATAGGAATACATATTTATTTATTCTTTTACAGAGATAAGCAGTGCTCTGACCTTTGGTAACAGTTGGAAGATTTCCACTCCTCCTTGTTCAGATGTGACCAATGAGGTATTTCCATGTGTTCACAACAGCTACTGCAAAAACTGGGCTGAGCGGCGCTGTATGATCATTACTGGAGACAAGTTTCAGAGCTGTCACTCAAAGGTATGGTTGTATCCTCTTACCGTCAACCCACTCCTTTATTCTACTCTCCTAATCTCTTTATCTGGTCTTCCTGTTTCTAATTCTTTTTCTCACTCACCTCTTCTGTCTTATTTTCCTTTCTTCTTAAATTAGTCATATAAGTCATCAACACATAAGACGCAACACCTTTTTAGATGGTTAAGATCTTTCTTTGCAAATGAGCAAAATAGACCAACACAGTTTGGTTTATTGTCCAACCACTGATATGGCATAGTCCTGATTAAATATTTATTCAGGATAAAATTTAAGACCTAAAAGAGATTCTCATTTACCCTGTTTGATCTTACTGTGGTGGACAAAATTGTTAGTACCTCTCAGTTAAAGAAAGACAGTCCACAATGTTCACTAAAATGACTTATTGAAAATTAAATAATCAAAATCAGCCATTGAGTTGTTGATTAAAAGAATTATTTAAAAGTACAAACTAATGAAATAGGGCTGGAAAAAAATGATGGTACCTCCATAAAAAACTGAGAACTAATTGTCCAGGGGGTCATGATGAACTCAGGTATGTCCTTTAATTGACATCACAGCTGTTTTCAAACCCATAATAAGTCAGTCTGCCTATTTAAAGGGAGAAAATAGTCATGTTGCTTTTTGGTGAAAAGATGTGAACCACCCTGAACATGGACAACAGAAAGCCAAGGAGAGAATTGTCCCAGGACATTAGAAACAAAATTATAGACAAACATGGTAAAGGTAAAGCATATAAAACCATCTCTAAGCAGCCTGAAGTTCCTGTGACCACAGTGGCACATATTATTCAGAAGTTTAAGACCCACGGGACAGTAGCCAACCTCCCTGGACGATGGAAGAGGAAAATTGATGACAAATTGAGGAGAAGGATAGTTGTAACTGTATCCAAAGAGCCCAGAACAACCTCCAAAGACATTAAAGGTGAACTCCTAGATCAAGGTACATCAGTGTCAGATCGCACCATTCGTGGTTGTTTGAGCCAGAGTGGACTTCATGGGAGACGACCAAGGAGGACACCACTGTTCAAATCAATTCAATTTTATTTGTATAGCCCAAAATCACAACAACAGTCGCCTTGATGGGCTTCGAAGAAAAACATGAACTCAAAAGGATCACGAATACAAAGAGTTCAATAGGAAAATACTAAAATGAACTAACAAACTGACTAAGCTATACTGGCATCCCTGCCCTTAGACCCCCCTTCGCGGTAAGGAAAAACTCCCAAAAAAAAACAGATTCCGGAAAAAACGAAGAAACCTCAGGGGTGCCCACATGAAGGAGGGATCCTCCCCCAGGACGGACAGGTGATTTACCAGAACTCTTAGAGAAGAATTAATTTATCTAAATCTACAACTACATATATAAAAGTCCAGCAGACTAGCTTAATCCAGCTGTGGTTGTGGGGACAGTCAAAGGCGCGAGTCGAGCCGGAGACAGGAACCACTGCCAGGTGTAGGAGCAGGAGCAGAGACGAGGTATTCGGTCAGGTACAGAGCAGAGACGAGCCAGAGATGAGCCACAGGCAAGATCCACAGCCAGGTGTAGGAGCGGGAGCAAAGGCGAGGTAAACGGTCAGGAACTGGAGCACGGATGAGCCAACTGGAGTCTGGAAGTACTCCCACTCCCCAGGAGGGGAGAGGAAAAGAGGGAGAATACATGAATCGCACTGTACCAAACAGAGGCATGGAGAACTAAATGATAAATTATGATCAAGAATAGAGGAGAGGAAGAGTAGAAGTAGAACTGTTGAAAGGAAATCATCAAAAAATCTGACTGGAATCTGCAAAAATGCATGCTGACAAGCCACAAAGCTTCTGGGAACAGATGAGACAAAACTGGAGCTTTTTGGTAAGGCACATCAGCTCTATGTTGGTAGACTCAAAAATATACAACGAAAAGAACACTGTCCTTACTGTGAAACATGGAGGAGGCTCAGTTCTGTTTTGGGGTTGCTTTGCTGCATCTGCCACAGGGTGTCTTGAAGTTGTACAAGGTAAAATGAAATCTCCAGATTATCAAGGCATTCTGGATAGAAATGTGCTGCCTAGTGTCAGATAGCTTGGTCTCAGTCGCAGGTCATGGGTCTTCCAACAGGACAAGGATCCAAAACACACAGCCAAAAAAACCCAAGAATGGCTCAGAGAAAAGCTTTGGACTATTCTGAAGTGGATTCTATGAGCCCAGATCTGAATCCCATTGAACATCTGTGCAAGGAGCTGAAACGTGCCATTTGGAGAAGACACCATCAAACCTGAGACAACTGGAGCAGTTTGATCATGACGAGTGGGCCAAAATACCTGTGGACAGGTGCAGAAGGCTCATTGACAAATACAGAAACAGTTTCATTGCAGTGATTGCCTCAAAAAGTTGTGCAACAAAATATTAAGTTATGGGTACCATCATTTTTGCCCACTCCTATTTCATTAGTTTGTTTTTTAAAATAATTCTGTTAATCAACAACTCAAAAGTAATGGGTGATTTTGATTATTTAATTATCAATAAGTCATTTCAGTGAGTACTGTTGACTTTCTTTAACTGAGGGGTACCAACAATTTTGTCCACCACTGTATGTCTCTAATTCACAATGTACCACTTAGTCCAGGTCTTCACCTAACTCAGCATCACCTTAAAGGATAAAACTGAACAGGCAGAACACAGGACTGGACTCAGAAGCAGAGCTTTGAAGAGAATTTAATTCTGTGGCACAAGAGAAAGGCTAGCTTTGACAGGTGATAGCACATGACAAACAGGCACAGGACAAAGGGAAACACTGGCTATAAATACATGTGTAGTGGGAGCACAGGTGGGAATGATCATCAGGGTTGATGAGGCAGTATCAGATGTGGAGAACACACAAGGCAGGAAGGGGAAGGTCTGGAACGAGAGGTAGGTTTGACTTTCAAAATAAAACAGGAAACCCCACACAAGACAACAGGAAGCTTGACGAGACATGACAGAACACCCCCCCCCCTTAAGGACCAACTCCTGATGGTCCAGGAGCCCCAGACCCAAAGAAGTCTATCAGGAGTGACCTGTCCACGATAAAGCGTTCTGGAATCCACTGTCGCTCCTCCGGGCCGTAAACCTTCAAGTCCACCAGGAACTGGCGACCCCGACCCCGCTTCAGGGCAGCCAGAATCTTCTGCATAGTGTACACCAGACCACCACCCACCATTCTGGGCGGAGGAGGATGATCCGAGGGAGGCATCAGGGGACTGTCCACCACCGGCTACACCTTGCTGACATGGAACGTGGGATGGACCTGGAGGGACCGGGGCAGCCGAAGGCGAACCGCTGCAGGGTTAATGATTTTGGTGACGGGAAATGGACCGACAAACCTTGGAAGCAATTTCCTACTCGGAACGTGCAGGTTGAGGTCCCTGGTTGAGAGCCAGACCTTCTGACCGGGACGGTAGGTGGGGGCGGGACGCCTCCGGCGGTCAGCAGCTGCCTTGACCCTGTCTTGTTGCCGAACCAGGACCTGCCAGATGCGACGGCAGCGGCGGACCAGAGCATGGACTGACGGGACCGCAACATCTGGTTCCAAGGCCGCGAACAGGGGAGGCTCGTAACCGAAAACACACTTGAAGGGCGAAATGCCAGTAGCCGTAGTGGGCAGGTTGTTATGTGCATACTCAACCCAGATCAAGTGCCTGCTCCATGTCGAGGGGTTCTGAGAGACCAAGCCCCGGAGGCCGGTTTCCAGCTGTTGATTGAGGCGTTCAGTCTGGTCATTGGATTCAGGATGGTATCTCGAGGTCAAGCTGACCTTCCAGAACCAGGACACAAACTGAGGGCCCCCGGTCCGACACAATGTCCTTCGGGAAACCGTGGTACCTCACAATCTGGTTCATGATGATCTCAGCTGTGCCTTTAGCTGAAGGTAGTCTAGGCTGGGCGATGAACCGGACCATCTTGGAGAACCTGTCCACAACCGTTAGAACAGTGGTGTGTCCACGTGAGACGGGAAGGCCGGTGACGAAGTCCATGGCCAGTGCCGCCACTCCTCCAGAGCCACCTTGACCGCCAACAGCTCCCCGTTGCCGATGTCGTAGTTGCGTTTTGCCTGAGAGAGACGCCGGGACAGGAACGCACAGGGATGCACCTTCCCATCCAGCTCCGACCGCTGTGATATGACAGCCCCTAACCCTTCATTGGAGGCGTCCACACCCACGATGAACTGACGGTGTGGATCAGGCATAGTGAGCAGTGGAGCTGATTTGAAGCAGTGTTTCAGCACCCGGAAAGCGACATTGGCCGCAGGCGTCCACTGCTACTGCACCCGTGGAGACGCAAGGGCATGGAGGGGTGCAGCAATGGAGCTGAAACCCCGGATAAAGCGTCTATAAAAGTTCGCAAAGCCTAAGAACTCCTGCAGCTTCTTACGGCTGTCATGTGTCAGCCAGTCCGTCATCGCACTGACCTTGGCTGGATCCATCTTTACCGACCCTGCTGACACAACAAAACCTAGGAAGGCGACGGTGGAGACGTGGAACTCACTCTTTTCGGCTTTGACGTAAAGGTGGTTATCCAGAAGGCGCTGGAGGACAGCAGAGAGATGGGAGACATGAGAGTCCAGGTCCGGGGAGTAAATCAGGATGTCATCCAAATAAACATATACGAAATGATCCAAGAAGTCCCTGAGCACATCATTGATCATGGCCTGAAAAACGGCGGGGGCGTTAGTGAGCCCAAAGGGCATGACTAGGTATTCATAGTGGCCCCTTGGTGTATTGAACCCTGTTTTCCACTCGTCCCCCTCTCTGATCCTGACCAAATGATAGGCGTTTTGGAAATCGAGTTTAGTGAACACCCTGGCCTGCTGGAGCTGGTCAAAAAGAGATGACATAAGTGGCAAAGGATATCGGTTTTTGATGGTTATGTTGTTGAGCGCGCTGTAGTCTACGCAGGGTTGCAGGGTCCCATATTTTTTTCCGACAAAGAAAAACCCTGCGCCAGCTGCGGATGAGGATTTGTCGATGTATTTATTAAGTGCCTGGCGTTCCGAAGCTGCGATCGAATACAGGTGTCCTTTAGGAATGGTGGATCCCGGAACCAGGTCAATGGCACATTCATAGGGGCAATGGGGTGGAAGGCTCAGAGCCCGGGACTTATTGAAGACCTCGGCCAGATGATGGTAACAGGAGGGTATTGTGCTCAGGTCAGGGGCCTCTGGACCTTTAAGCAGGACGAAAAGGGACAGAGTTATTGTTTATGATGGTTCGTTTACCTGTCACATCCTGGCCCCCACTCCAGTATTTTTCCGGTCGCCCAGTCCACCCGGGGATTGTGCTCACACAGCCAAGGAAATTCCAGAACCAGCTTCCTAGAGGAGCCCTCAAACAGGTGGAAAGACATGATTTCTGAATGGTTACCTATGGACAGTTTGAGAGGTTCTGAGACATGAGTGATATTAAAGAGACCCCTCCCATGGAGACCCCGGGCCTGGATGGGTCTGTCCAGAGGCTGTGGCTTAAGACCTAAGCCGACTGCCAGATTCCAGTCCATTAGGCTGACATCAGCCCCGGAGTCAATGAGAGCTATGAGAGCCGTGGAGGAGCCGTGGTGGGTTACCACTATTAACGTGAGGCCCCGTCTGTCCATAGCGGTGATCTGACTCACCGTTTTTGCTGTTTTCACGGGACAGGAGAAAACGGGATGACAGATCTCCCCACAGTAGAAGCACCGACCCTCCTGCAGGCGTCGCTGTCGTTCCTCTGCCGAAAGTCGTGTCCGTCCCACCTGCATGGGTTCTTCACAGATTTCCACCGCGACGGAGAGACGCGGAGGGGTGGAAGTTTCGTCTTTCCTCGGATTCAGGCCCGCGAGAAAACCCGCCTCCTGACGATCTGCTGCCGCGTCGGGAGACGAGTTCACGGAGTCGGTTATCCGTGAAGTACCCTGAGGTAAGTCCAATGGAACCAGCTGCTCTTGAATGCGCGGAGCCAGCCCTTTCATGAAGACATCATAGTGCCGAGTTCCCCCCGCCTCAGCTGCTAGGATGCGGAATCGGATGGCGGAATCGCAGACAGAGTCCCCCCCTTGGGCGTATGATGGTGAGCTCACGGGCTTTATCCCGGCTGGTAGACACCGGGTCGAAAGTGTTCTGAAGCGCCTCCTGGAAGGCGACGAGAGATGAGCAGAGTGGGGAGTCACTAGCCCACTCAGCCATGGCCCATGCATGAGCCCTCCCCGCTAGATGAAAAATCATGAAGGCGATCCTGGCTCTGTCAGAAACAAAGGCATGGGGGCAATGTTCATAATGTATTGAACAGTCAGTGAGGAAGGGCTTACACAGTCCAGGTTCTCCAGAGTAACGATCGGGAGAGGCGACCTTGATTTCCTGGCTCCTGGCAGGCATGGAGGTAGGAGGAACTGGGATGGACGCAGAAGGTCCTGGAGGAGGGTTAGTCCAGGGTGAACTTGAACGTAGGTCTTGAACTTGGGTGGAGACCTGAACCATATGGGATGCAAGGGCCTTCTGGAAGTCCTCCTGTTGAGAAAGGCAGGCTTCCAGGCGTTGCAGAATAGCTGTTAAACTACTGCTCTCTGCTGAGTCCATTCTGTCCTGTTTGTACTGACAAGGCAGAACTGGACTCAGATGCAGAGCTTAAGGAGGATTTAATTCTTAGGCACAAGAGAATGGCTAGCTTTGACAGGTGATAGCACATGACAAACAGGCACAGGACAAAGGGAAACGCATGCTATAAATACATGAGGAGGGGAAGCACAGGTGGGAATACTCAGGGATGATTAGGCAGTCTCAGGTGTAGGGAACAGACTAGGCAGGAAGGGGAAGGTCTGAAACGAGAGGTAGGTTTGACTTTCAAAATAAAACAGGAAACCCCACACGAGACAACAGGAAGCTTGACGAGACATGACAAAAACATTGATGAATATATTGTTTATATCATTAGAAATAAAGTCAGG
>JAUDJI010001250.1:0-11120 GCA_037389245.1 Oryzias sinensis | reverse complement strand
CTGCAATCAAAGCATTCCACTATGATGACCCATTCTGCAGGCTGCAGTCAGGGGTAGTTGATCTCACGTGCATTTTCGTGATAATTGTGGCAGAAAAAGATGGAAGCTGCAGATGTTTTTTCTAAGATAAAATAAAAGTTAAGTTAGAAAATTAAAAATCTGTTTGATGCGTGTTCTTTGTGGTTTCAAGACGTAAAACAAGGACGACTCATTGTACCCGGAGACCTGTCCCTTTAAGCCAATGCATCATGGGAGATGTAGTGTGAAATCTGACGCTAAAGGGCAGAAAGACTAGCGTCTCTGAGCTTCGTTGTTTTGTTCGCTTTTTCTATGGTCTGATACCGGCCGGATTCTGTGGAAAGCTACACCGCTAAAGACGAGCTTTAGCTGGTATTTTTGTTAGAACTGAGAGACTTTTTGAGCAAAATTGGAACAAGGACGTTGAGACTTTAACCACGTCTGATTGGTCAGACTGATGACATGTGATTAAGCCTTCAAGAATGATTGGCGGAGACAGTTAAAGGGGCGGGACTTTTCCGCAAACGGCTTTAGATGCAGCTAAATCGTGGTACCTCCTTCTTATCAAAATGTCAATTAATAGAATCAAATAAACACAAAGAAAAAATTATTTTATGATCTTTTATATTCTTAACTACTCAGTGTTTTATTAGGGTTCGTTTGGATGAACACAGAGCTGATATCTTGGAGATGGGAAATGTTTTTAGGTCAGTTAATGAGGGCAATTTCCCACGGCACACTTGATCATCTCCCACGGCACACTAGTGTGCCGCGGCACACTGGTTGAAAAACACTGACCTAGCAGAACCCACACACAGCAATTGTTTTATTGTTTTTGAGTGTGCTCTGCACAACTAAATTTAAAGTATGCCCTGCACATCTCACAGAAGCCCACCCATGCCTCTCTCTAAGAATTCTTGCTGCTGCCACCACATTGGCCCTATTGTCATGGACAACTGCCTTTACCTTTTCAAGTTTTTTTGTTTTTTTTTGTTTACTTTTATTGAAATATAATCATTACAAAACTCTCGCAGACACAACACACAAAGATGCAAGGCACAGCTCTTTTCAAAAACAAAGATAAAAAAAACAAAAAAACACAAAGTATCATGTATAAAAGATATTTAAAAAAATCAGCATAAATTAAAATACAAGGCAATCAACAATCTGGACCCTAGATTTGTAACCATACTGTAGCAGAGTTACAAATGTCATCAATGAAAGGCTTTGAGTTGTGAATACATTACAATGAGGAGAAATACAATTTGACTTCATTTTGAAAACACAGGAGGTTCGGCAGATCTTTTTTTCCACTTTTTCTTATGGATATGATATTTTCCCAAAAGCAGGAGGATGTTCACTAAGTTTGTTGACTCTTTTGGCAACTTACTGTTATAAAACAAAATATCTTTTTCTGTGAATTGTATGTTGTTAATTTTTTGCCTAAGCCAATTATGAAAATCTTGCCAGAATCTTTGGATCACTGGACATGAAAAAAACAGGTGTTGGGTTGTTTCTGGGGCTACATGACAGAAATCACACTGATCAACCTCAAAGCCAAATCTGCTTCTCAATGTCTCTGCCGATGGGTAATAATTGTTTATAATTTTGAACTGCATTTCTTTAATTTTGGGGGCGACTGGCCATTTTATGAATTTCCAAAGTTGAGCACCAGATGTGACAGGTGTCTCAGTTATTTTATATTTCACTTTTCTATTAAAGTCATGATATAATTTACCTTTAAAGGATTTGTTTAGGTATTTATTATCACATTTTTTTTCATTATGTTTTATTTTTCCTATTACTAAATTTGGTAGTTTAATTTGAACATAGGAAGACAGTATTGTATT
Source organism: Oryzias sinensis (assembly GCA_037389245.1). Lineage (NCBI taxonomy): Eukaryota > Metazoa > Chordata > Actinopteri > Beloniformes > Adrianichthyidae > Oryzias > Oryzias sinensis. The sequence continues at coordinate 9,252 of JAUDJI010001250.1, read as the reverse complement.
TTTTATTAAATGTATTAAAGCAATTGGAATTTCTCTGCAGGTTTTCTGAAATTCCTTGGTTGATCATTTGATATCATATTTACTTTTCGAGTCTCTTAACTGAAGAATTTCTCCATTTGAATCAAGAATATCACTTACAAAAATGATCTTGTGGTCAAACCAATTCTGATGAAACATTGTCTTCCTGTTTGTGGTAGTTACTCTGTTGTTCCACAGGGGGGCGCAGTGAGGAGTGAAATTGTGGCTAAATATCATTTTCCAGTGGAAAAGTATGTGTTTGTGAAATTCTGAAATCTTTATAGGAAGTTTGGAAATTTCAAAGTCACATCTAAGCAAAAAATCTAATCCACCTACTTTATTGAAGATGTTTTTGGGAATATGAAACCATATTGAGTCAGAGTTAGCCATAAAATCTTTTAACCATTTTATTCTAAAGGTTCCAATCATTGATTCAAAATCAGTCGTCCTTATACCTCCTTAATTATATTCCTTCATTAGTTGAGATTTTCTGATGTAATGGGTCTTATTTCTCCAAATAAATTTATAAATAACTGAGTTAATTTTTTTTAACATTCTTTGGGTTAATGTAGAGAGATTGGCACGGATATATTAATTTTGAAATTCCTTCAGATTTGGACAACAAATTTCTTCCAAAAATGGTTAGATCTCTGATTAACCAGTGATTGAATGATTTCTGCATTTGGTTAATTTTTTCCATTATGTTTATTTCTTCTCTTTCTTTTTCATCTCTAATTAATTTAATTCCTAAATATTTCACTTCGTGTTTTACTGGGATTGAAAACATTTCTTTTTCCAGGCAAGAGTACAGGGGTAGTAATTCACATTTTTGTAAGTTTAATTGAAGACCAGAAGCTTTTGAGAAAATGGATATAATTTGCAGGGCTTCCATTACCATGTTTTTGTCTTTTAGAAAAAATACTGTGTCATCTGCAAACTGGCTAAGGCGGAATTCAAAATCAAAAACTTTAATGCCTTGAAAATTAGGGTTGTTTAGAATTAAGTATGCTAAGAGTTGAGTACATAAAATGAAAATTTTTGGTGATATTGGACATCCTTGCCTTATTCCACATGTTACATTTATTCTGGGTGTTAATTCTGAGTTAACAGTGATGTAACTGTAAATTTCAGTATAAAACATTTTTATAATTGAGCAAAATTTTTTTCCAAATCCAAAATGTTCCATCGTTTGAAATAAAAAGTTATGTTCTACAGAATCAAAGGCTTTGAAATAGTCAATAAATAAAATGAGACTTTCTGTTTCTATCATAGATTGATAATCTAGCATATCCAGAATTAATCTAACATTATTATGTATGTTTCTTCCTTTTATAAAGGCAGATTGAAAACTATCCACTACTTTGTCTAGAACCATTTTAATCCTGTTTGCATAAACCAGTGCCAATAGTTTGTAATCATTACACAGCAGGGTGATGGGCCTCCAATTATCTAACTTTGAAGAGTCCTTATTTGGTTTAGGGAGTAAGGTTATCAATCCAGTTTTCATAGATGGAGTAAGGCAACCTTCACGGATACAATCATTGAAAGCATTAATCATTAAATCTTTAATGTCCTGCCAGAAAAACTTTAAAAATTCTGTCGTCAGTCCATCTATTCCTGGTGATTTGCCATTACTCATATTTTTCAATGCAATTTCAATTTCTGATATAGTTACATCTTCTTCTAAACTAATTCTATCAACGTCTTCTATCTTTTGGATGTGTTCTTTAATTTGGGTAAAGAATATGTCACAATTTTCTTGGCAAAAATTTGAGCTATATAAAGTTGAGTAAAATGAAAATATTTCAGATTTAATTTGCTCTGGGTCTTCAATTAATTTTCCATTTTTGTTTATTTTACCTATTTGTTTTTTTGTTTGTCTACATTTTTCTAATCCATAGAAGTATGTTGTGTTTTTTTCTCCCTCTTCAATCCACTTAGCTCTGGATCGTATAAACGCACCGTTTGCTTTGTCTGAATAAATCTCATCTAGTTGTTTCTGGAGCATGTTTAACTCAGCCAGATCTTCCTCTGAAGGATCAGCCTTGTTGCATAAAATATTCATCTTTCTGACAATTTCCTTTTGTTTCATTTCCTATTTTTTACAACATGTTTGCCAATTTCACTTGCTATGCTTTCAAATTTAAACCACTCCCACTTCCCTTTGTTTGTCATTTCCATTCCCCTGACTTTCAAACATAGAGATTTGATCTCCTTAATAAATATATCATTTAGTAAAAGTTTATTGTTGAATTTCCACGTGTTGTGAGATGGGTGTGTATTTTTACACAGTTTTAGGGAAAGGCTGATTAAACAATGGTCAGTAAGTGGAGACGGTTCTATTTCACAGTTTCCTACATGAGCAGATAAAGGTTGAGAAATGAGCCAATAATCTATTCTTGATCGCTGGTTAATGTTTGATGCACTAATCCATGTATAGTTTTTAGATGTGGGGTTTTTTAATCTCCAGAAATCAAATGTGTTTGTTGACAAACAGAAGTTTCTAATTATATCATTGTGTTCTGGTTGTTGTCCTTTAACGGGTAATCTATCAAGCCAAGAGTTTGAAGCAATGTTAAAGTCTCCTCCAATAATTATTTTATCTGTTGCATGAGAAATTTTCCATTCCAACAAAACCTTAGCAAGTTTTTCCAACCTATTCTTATTTTGTACTTTGTTATTGTACCCATATAAAGTCAGCACAATAATGACTTGCTCATTTATTTCAATAGCAGCTAACAACCAGTGGCCTTCTCTATCTCCAAGATGCCTAATTAACTTCCCCGAAAACCTGTTAAACAGAATCCTGACTCCTGCTGAGCGGCTTGTGCCGTGTGAGTAAAGGATTGTATCTCCCCATTGTTGTTTCCAAAAGACTTCATCTGCTGGACCTGAGTGGGTTTCTTGCAATAAAATTAGATTCGCCTTAAGTTCTTTACAAAATAAAAAGAGTGCCTTGCGTTTTGTAATATTTTTCAAACCTCTGGTATTTAAAGAAACAAATAAAATAGACATGAACACTGAGCAGAATCCTTGGTGTCTAGATAAACGCTGAGATTTCCTGAAGACGCAGGAATGAGCAGAATGTCTGTCCAAAAACCATAACGCAACATAATTGGACCAACCTCCCCAAAAATAGTAAAAGTTATTGTTTTTTATTTTTATTTTTTTTAATTATAAACCTTGTTGTTATCAACCTTGAGATTACAACATTCTAATGCTCAACAAAAACAGACCTTCAAACTCTGTCTCTGGTCGTCATGGCACCACTTTCCTCCCGTCAATCAGCGCGTATCCCTCCTTCAGAAAAGCTCTCTTCCCGCTCCGTCTGGCTTGCTCCACCATCGGCCAGAGTTTGGCTCTTGCTGCCCAATCTTCTTTGGAAAAGTCCTCCCTGAAGTAGATCTTCATCTCTTTGCAGACTCTGGCTTCCTTAGATTTCCTCCACACTTCGTCTCTCACCGTGCGCATTGCAAACTGGATTATTATGGCTCTTGGCATGTTGTTATTCACTGCGCCTCTTTTTCCCAGCCGATGAACAGTGTCGACGGTGTCCCGGAGCTTCTCCACAGACATCGGAACCACTCGGGTGAGGATACCGAGGACGACCTCTCTGGTGTTTTCATTGTCTTTCTCTGGCACCCCCATCAGCCGCAGGTCCCATCTCCTCTTGTATCTTTCGCTCTCCAGACATTTCTCTCTCAACTCTTTGTTTTCTAATGTGAGATGCTCCACGCGTTCTTGCAGCTTCACAATATTTTCAGTGTTCTCTTTTGTAGCTTTTCCAATCCCATCCATCCGATTCTCTATGCCTTCCAGTTTCTTTTCCAAGTCGTCAAATCTTTTCAGAGCTGTTTGGATTTCGTCCATACGGGAATCAAGGCCGTCAAATCTGGTTAGAATAGCCTGCATGGCATGAGTGAGCCTAGCATTACTAGCGCCATCTTGTTTTTTCGTGGCTCCTCGTTTCTTCATTCTTTTTGGGTTTGGGTTGTTTAAGCAGATCGGGTCATTCACATCCTCAGCAACTGCTTGCTCCATTTGCACTGTTCCTTCTTCCTCAAAACTGTTTTCAAGAGCCGGGAGATCATAATCATGGTCGCTAACGTTAGCTTGCCTTGGGTTAGCCATTCTTCATGCAGTAGAGAAAAAACGTGAAAAATATATCTGGAGTAATCCGTTTTTTTTTTTTTTTTTCCTAATATTGATTTTCTGACACTTCTGGGGATGGTTGGTCTCACCCAAATTCCTAGTTGGACACAAAAATTGGTTTCTCTTTCAGACTCTGCCTCAAACACCACCACTCACTCCGCCATCTTCCGGAAACTCCTTTACCTTTTCAAGTGGAATCTCAAATTGGGCAGTTGTCTCCTCTAGCCAGTCTGCAATGTTGGCTGCAGTGTGTCTCTCTTCTAGGGGCATTGTGGTTAGGGAGAGGGACTTCATCTCCCAATCTTCCCCCAAGAAGTGGCATGTCAACCCCAGGTAGGCCTCTGTTGCCACACTGGTCCAAATGTCAGTTGTCAGGGAAACACACTCTGTTTGCTTTAGGACAGCTTTCAATTTATCTGTAATATCTCTGTGTTTCTTCTCCATCAGTTGTGTGAAATATGTTCTTGATGGCAGGCTGTATTTAGAATTGAAAGTTGAGATCATGTCTCTAAATCCCTTGTCCTCCACCATGGACAGTGGCCTCATATCGGTCACAAGCATGTTCAAAATGCTCTCTGTAAAAATGGCGGCCTCTTGAACAGTGCATGACTGAGCTGGGTGAACAAAGCTGTCCATACTCCGTTGAGAGGGAGAAAAAGAGGAAAAGCAATTTAATTTATGAATATGCACAACAGCTTTCATGCTGTATTCTAACCCCGATATCAAAGTAAATATCTGTTTTATGTAGATTTCTACACCTGCAGCATTTACCATTAGGCTGATTATAATGTCCTCCACAAAAGTACGAGTCGATTTGGAGAAGCAGGCCGTGTTGGAAAAATACACATAACAGAATAGTTATATTAAACTTGTGTCTATTTCAGTTAAAGCTGTTATAAGTTATACATATTACATATAAGTTATAGTAAGCAAGTGAGTTATAAAGCCATCTCATACGTGAATTTCTCCTTTAATATGTTATAATATAACCACTAGGTGGAGCTCTAAGCATAATCTATTCTGGTAGTTTAACGCTGAAGAAGAGCCGTAACATGACTTGCTGTTGAACACGCCGTAAATGCTGACGCACTTTTTGTTCCGTGCGTTTTAACTGAAAAATGAGTACTCAGTCTTTATTAAAAACCAACAGGCTGGGGGGTTACATTTTTTGTTGTCTGTAACTATTTGGCAGACGTGACATACAAACAAGGTCTCGCAAAGACTGCAATACAATATTTGTTCCTCCATCGTGTCCCGGTGTATACAGTGAATGCAAGCTGAAATTATTGTCGCGTGGCTACATAAAAGTTTAAGCATATGGGATGCATTGCTGCAATTGGTCTGACGTGTGTGTACGTGCGTGCGTTTGTGGGTGTGTGAAGGGGTTCTTTTTTTAGGCTACTCTCTTGCAATTGAACGTGATAGTTACGTTTACTACTTTAAAACGTCATCAAAGTTAAACATCATATCTAGTCAAACCGCATCACAGCTAGAGCTGTGACGGTGTCGAATTTTTCATCACCGCGGTGATGAACCACCAGGGGGCGCGGTGTCGCGGTTAACCGCAGCCCCCTGGTGGATTACAACGTACTATTCTTTATTAAAAAATAACAGTAACAACTAACAACTACATATCTAACTGGTGAACTAACTATAGGTGTTGTAGATTGACTGTGTGTGAGCGCAGAGCGTCTTGTGTAGGTATAGGAGGAAGGTGCGCACACGTGTGTTGGGGGTGTGTGTTGATTCTTCTGCAGCGGACCGCTCTGGAGCTGCAAGCAAGTTTCACCTGTGCTCTCTCTGGCACAGACATCTTCTCAAAATATTATGTATTGCCCAGCATGGCCGGCCCTCCCTATACGCGAATTACGCAGCCGCGTAGGGCCCCCGTCACCAGCAGGACCCCGAAGTGGCGACAAGAATTAAATTAAAAAAAGACCCAAATCTGGCAACCCATTTCATAGAACTTCCTTACCAACGTGTGATCTGAATGTTGTGCAAAAGAAAGTTGCCTGCACTTTAATGATCCCCCTGTCAGCACACATGAACCAATTTGGCAACCCAAATAATGACGTTACACCTCTTAGCAACGATTGGTCAACATAATTGCATCTGAGCCTGGCACGGTGTGCATTTACGAGCGCATTTTGTTTCAATAAAGTTGGGGAAAAGAAAAAAAACGAGCACATTTTGTCACGCTGATCAAAGCGACAACAAGAAAACGTCATGCCTCAGAGACTTTATCCATAAGGAGCTAAAAAAAAGATACTTTAACATCGATCACAAGGTAAGTTTGGAGGATGTTGGGGCTTTATTTTTACATTATCCAGCATTTCTGTGCAGCTGCGCAATTTACGTAAAATACTAAGCGATCTGAGGTGAAGTTTGCACATAAACGACCCCGTTTGTCGTAATTTCCCATGGAAAACTCGAAAATAATTTTGATACCCAAGTTTCCAAGAAGATGAGGTCGGACATGACCTTCTAAAACGGCAGAGAGTAAAGAAAAGTTAATAATGACAACGATATGATGGCTGAAAAATGTTTTAACTCACGTTATCGAATGGATAATTGTTTTGCTAACACATATTTAGTTCGTTCTGCATTTTCCGGTTTATTACAGCATAAAACCTACTGTTTATCTGTTATAAACAGTCAGGTAGTCTGAGTTTTACAACAATGAGTGTGTCTTAAAATCTTGCATTGGCATGAAATATGGAGAATAAAAACTACCAAATAAATACATGGGAAATAAAGGTTCTCATTTATAAATGACAAACAAAATAAATGTTCTAATTTTAAAATTATGAACATACAAAATAATACAAAAAGAAGTGTATAAAAGGCTTATATTTCCACTTATTCTCAAATTAGTGTTCACATTTTATTATTTATAAATAGGTACATTTATTTCTTATTTGTATTTTGCAGTTTTGATTCTACATAATGATGATGTTTTGCACAGTTCCGTCTCAGCCGACAGTTTCTTCTGCTCTCAAAAAGTATTAACAAGTATTGGAGGTTGTGCAGCGTCCACATCCCAAGATGTTCCTGACTTCACTGAAGATGTCATCTCAGGTAACTTTAATAACATGTAAAGTAATTAAAAAACAGTGCCTGCATAAACCCTTTTTTTCATAAACAGCAGCTGAAGAGAATGGAGCTCCAAACTGTTCATAATTAAATTAATGAAATATGACCTTATGCAAATATACAATCAAACAATAAATCTCTCATAAATGTATAAAAAGATCATGAAATTGTGAAAAACCTGCACACAGATTTTAAACGAGCCAATATATTATTAGTATTCTGCTATAGATATTTTATTAGCTTTATCATTGATTATTGTATAATAATATTTTTTGTTTTTTAGCTGCAGAAGAAACTCCTGTCACCACATCTACTGTTGAAAGGGAAACATTTGACTGTTTGACTTTTCCCTGTTTGCTTTTATTGAAGTTCTGTCTCTCATGTTCCAGAGGCTCCAAGAGAGGCGTGTATGGAAGAGGAACCTACTGGATCCAAAATTCCACCTACTGGTACCTCAAATCCAGTTGGTCCAAATGAATGGACAACCACACTCTCTGATCCAGTAAGAATGGATTTGGTGCAAAGAGGTCCTTTTCAGACTGAGAAAGACTCTGACTTTCCAAAATCCCCTCATTGAGCTGTTGTGTTCTTTATGTTGGATTGTTTTATTGTCATTTGATTTGCTATTAAGTTGCTGTTTTTAATAAGTTGGAGTTTTGTGAATGTCATTTGTTGAGTGCCTAATGTTACATTAAAAAATATATATCTATATATCTATATACATTTGTCATTCATTTTTTTTCTTTGCATATAAAATTTGTTTGGCACCACTAAATGTGCATCCAACATGCAGGCAATATACTGTATTCAATTCTTTGGGAGCAATAATAATTCACAAATGTATTAATAGAGATATCTCATTTATATTACAACAACAGTTGTGTTTTTTTGGTGCTGCCGATCAGTTAGAGGGCCCCCAAATTAAATTTCGCTTAGGGCCCCCAGAAGACCAGGGCCGGCCCTGCTTTTAAGGCTGACTGTTTCTCTTATTTATCAACAATAAAATGTTTATATATAAATTATACACATTTATATTATACACTGTGCCACCGTCGGCCAGGCTTCCCAAGCGGGCGTGTCTCCTCTAGTGATTTAACTCTTTGGTTGGCTCCTCCTCAGGCTGCTTCCTGCTAGCAGGCTGGGGTCTTCCTGCTGCTTGTCAAAGCGAGCAAAGAAGAGGTTGAGTTTGTCTGAGAGATGTTTGTCCTGATTGACCCGTTTGGTGGTTCTGTTGGAGTCAGTCAGAGTCCTGATTCCTCTCCACATGCTGGGGGGGGGTCATTGTTCCCAAAGAGTCCCTCTATCCGTTCTCTGTAGTTTTCTCTCTCTGAAAGGGTTAACAGATCAGGACTCCTCTTCCTCATCTGCAGCTCCTCCTCTGTCATGATGAGCGTCACCAACAGGAAGAGAAGAAAGAAGCTGATTGGCTGAACTCACAGTGAAACCATCTGCTGGGAGGATCAGAGTCAAACCGGTTTCTGAGGAAGTGAAACTCTCACAGTCTGTGTGTCTGAGAGGAGAAATGGCGCAGAAAGGAGTGGATCTGGATGAAGAAAGCTTCAGCTGTTCCATCTGTCTGGATCTGCTGAAGGAGAAGACTTTTGATGTCTTCTTGTCAAAGATTCAAATATTTTTATTTTGGCCCACAGCACTCACAGACTGCAAGGACCATATTGTAACTTCTATGAGGGTCGAACACTCAAAAACTGGTCACTCTAAAGTGTCCATAAGTGTGATGTGAGAGTGTGTGGATGTGTGATTGTGGTCCTGCAACAGGCTGGCGAGCTGTCCAGGATGTCCCCTGCCTTCACTAGCAAGTGGCAGGGATAGGCTCCAGCAGCCCTGTGACCCCAAAAGGAATAAAAAAGCATTAGAAGATGAATAAATGTATTGCTACAGTCATATACCATTATAGATATACAAATATAGACAAAAAACATAGAAAAAACAAAAACAGCAGACACTGAGATTTACTGTTCCTCAAAACAC
>JAUDJI010001249.1:0-11123 GCA_037389245.1 Oryzias sinensis | reverse complement strand
TCTGTTATTTTACCAGTTGCTAACAAGGTTGGTAGTCAAAGGTATTGTGAATACTCTACACCACATGTGTCAAACTCAAGGCCCGGGGGCCAAATGTGGCCCGCCATGTCATTTTATGTGTCCTGCGAGAGCATAAAAGTTTTTAATTTCTAAAAATAAAAATGAAAATTGGTGTGTATTTATTCATATCTAGGGGGAATCGGACTTGAAATATCGGATTGGGCAACTAGATTAGGACTTAAACACTGTCCATATAACCTAACCTGACATATAACCTAACCTGACAGAATCAAATTTAAGAGGATTGATGCTAAAGTAACAAGCAAACATGTTTTTTATGCAACTGCAATTGCCACTTTAAAAAGTTATAATGAAAAAATAACGAGTTATTTAACATTAAGGAGTAGTTACATTTATTTTCATTACATTTAGTTACATGTTTATGTTATATCTGGCCCTTTTCACTATGCTGATGTGGCCCTCAGTGAAAATGAGTTTGACACGCCTGCTCTACACGGTTAATGCTTTACCTGACAGACGTTTAGCGTGTTACAGACCAGTCTGATTCAACGTTGCTATGGTAACCACTCTCACCGATCAGGAGTAAGCTTGTAGGAAGTCCACACCGGTACCACTTGGAAGTGGCCGACGCAAAATCTGTCAAATGTTTGAACGTTAAAGTGAGACCACACACTTTTATTGAGACATCTGATTGGCAAGTTTACAACTTGAATAACTTGCACTACATAAAAATATATCATGAAAAAAAGGTTTCAGAGCAAGAACAGTTATTCTGAGAAACAAAATGACTAACTAATTGCTCTTTATCTCTTTATAAAAGTCTATGGGATTTTGGGTTCTTAGAACCAGCGGGTACTTCCTGTTCGGAACGCGAGGTGGCAAGGGGGTCACTCAGTCCAGTCCAAGACAAAGATATGAACCCATCCCAATCTTAGGGTGGACACCCCACCACTTGGCCACTGAGCTACAAGTGAATCACTAATTATCACATCCTTTGCACATGCCTGTTTTTATCTTTATTTTGACCTGTTTTTGTTTTGTTTTTTAATCATGCTTTAGTTCCTTGTAGATTTCTTTTTCTTAAGGCCCGTACACACCGGGACGAATTTTTGCCAGGCATAATTCGCCAGCGTTTTTCGCCACGTTTTTTGTGTTCACACCCAGGCGATTATCGCTGACGATGAGCCGAGTGAACATGCAATTTCATTCCCTGACATTAGATGGCGCTTAATGTAAAACAGAAATACTCCTGTACACAAGGTGGCGCTGCGCAACTTTACGCTTCTTAAAGTCGCTTTTCAATCAGAAGAAGAGAGCAAGTATTTAGAATCAAACAAAGAAAACATGAATATTTCAAGCACCAGTTGGAGCAACTGGGGATATTGGGGATATTTTAGAATTTCCGTCATTATTTCGTCGCGGCAGTGTAGACGCTACTTGCCGTCTATCTTCTTCGCTGGTATGTGTGCTCTGCAAGACAGTTTTGTGTTTGAGCGCCCCCAAGTTGTGTTTTACTGTAACTTCAGAAGCTCCAGACACGTTTGCAAAAGCGCCAATCTCATTGGTCGAATAGATTTGGACGCCGTGCGTCAAACCAAAAAACTAACCTGAGGCATTTTTTAAAAAGTGACGCTCTGACGCGTGGCGTTTTTTTCGCGTCGGTGTGCACACTCGCATTGGTGCCCTTTGTTTAGTTACGAGGCGTTAAACGTCGGCGAATATCGGGCGCGAAATTCGTCCCGGGTTGAACAGGCCTTTATATGTAAAATAAAACTTATTTTGTGTTTTTTTTATTTTTGGTGGGAAATATCTTTAGAGTAACGTGTGTTCCAAGCATCTATGGAAACGTTATTTTAATAAAAATCAGCTACCCGAGCATTACTGTAATAAAGCAAGCTCACCTCTAAACCCAGCCAGATGAAGCAGGAATAATTCAGGAAAATGTTAAGGAGGACAACTATGAGTTTGAGGCATTGACTTGACCTCTGACATTAATCCAATCCAGCTTTTGTCAGATGTACGCCGATAACAAGTTCTATTCAGGGAGGGACTGCCTCACATTTTTATGAAAGCCTAAAAAGTGCTGACATGTTGGCGCCTACACCACAGCACCCCTGCAGAGGTCTCAAAGAGCTTCATGACAGATGTGAGCTGATTTGGCACCAAAAAAATGAGAAAAATAATTTTAGGCAGCTGGTCATAATATCACGCCAAACCAGTTTTGGTCACAGCGAAGTCCTCTTGGTAAAAAGGGCATTTAATCCATGTTCGTCTCTTTTTTTTTTGTTTTTTTCGACTAAAACTTTTTTCCTGAAGAAAACTAAATCTTCACCCATTTACACTCATTTCATCCATCCATCTTCAAGACTACTGCTACTGCTGGACGAAGGCTATTCCAGGGCAAAAACAAAATAATTTAATAAAGAATAATGAAAATAGTACTCTGTAAAAAAACAATTTTTTAATTTAAATAAAAACTTTCTAAAAACGGTATTGCGGTTTTTGGTGACAAAAAAAATCAGGCTGCTAATGAAAACTAAGAGGAAATACAAAGAGATCCAATCAGACCATAGTCTTTCATAGAGAGGCTCTACACACTTGACATTGCAAACAGTTTCCACGTGTTATGTGATAAAAAAAAAGACGCTTCATGCTTCATCGACATGGGATTTTGTATAAACTGTAAAGTAACATTTGTAGGAGAGCTATTCTAAAATCTGCATGCAGGACCCTTAGGTGCACTTTAAATTTCTCAAATATCAATAGTTTGTCGTACGAAGGTTGGTTGTGCTTATTGACTTCGAACCTATTGATGACCTGGAATGGCACTTTAAAGTCTGTCCAAATGTTTCAAGTACGACTTTGGTAAAATTACAAATATAAAATCACATAAATTGATGTACCATTGGTGGATTATGGGTACTGTAGTCATGTGGCTGGAGGAGGGAAAGGTTGCCGTGCTTCAACATAATGTACGACAGAAAAGAGGGTATTGTCAATAAAGTTTGATGTATCTGTCTTGTTGAACTCTCTGCAAAGGATGATTATCGTAGGAAAAAAAAAACATGAAGAAAGACTTTTGCTAGAAAAACTACCTATCAACCCTTCTGACCAATTGCTGATCCCTCTAAGCATTCTGGGTAGTGTAGTTGTAATACTGTAAAAACTCTATGCCTTATTGGCCAAAACAAAAATTAAATATATTATAAAATGTTTGTCCTAAATAGAATTTTATTTTATTTTGTCAAAATATTCTCAGTTTATTAGTAGAATTATATTTATTTCAGCATGTTTAATAATACATTTAGTGAGACTTAATGATAGTATAAACATAAACAGATTTTTTAAATGTTTTTGAAGAGTTTACTGTGAAAATAATCTAAATCATTATCCATGTTGTTGCACTCTGTTGATGGTTCTGATATTTACTGGTTTATGAATTTCTCAACAATCAAAGGTTTATAAATCATTGATTTTATGTAACACCTTTTTTCAGGAGGTAAGAAAAGTAAAGCCAAATTATTTTAAAATATTTTACTTTTTTTTAAATAAGACAAGTCTTTGTGTACCTGTGCTCTTATTGTGAAACAGCATTTAAAGAACATTTTTAAAAATTGCTAAATTGTGCTTTTATTACAACCAAATACCCACTTTGTTCATGGCTCCTGTTGTGTTTTTGTCTGTTCATTCATGTCTGCTCCATAATAAACTGGGTTTGTTTTATTATCAGTGAGAATGGATTGATGAAAAGAGGAAAAAGAGGAAGAACTGTCAGTAAAACCTACACACCTCTCAAGGATTTGTGTAAGTGTGCTTCTCAGAATGATGATCTCCACACAAGTGACGGCTCATTTCTCTGCTGTCATGGATATGACTTTGGCTTTTCTGTGTGCAAACAGAGGAGTACACGCGTCACTGGCAGACATAGGTGTTTGCTAACCTTCCATAATTTTTTTCTTTTTTGAAGCGTCAAATCAGCATTGACATTTCTGAATCAAAATCAAACCCGTAGAAAAAGCAGAACATTTGCAGGTCAATGCTTCAAGAAGTGAGACATTTTCATTAAAGCAAAAATCTTGTAGGAGAAAAATCATCAAAAAATATTTGTGTGATGCATAATTCATAAGTGTTTCTTGCATTCGCCATGCGTCGATCTGTGCAGATGTCTGTTGAGGGTTTAAGCCGCTTTACAAAATGTGTGGCTTTCCACATTTGTCTAACAGACTTTTCACACATGTACCACCAAGGTACAATTTTTTAATCGCAAATACAATGCACATATCACATTCAAATTATGAAACTCATAAATCACTAATGAATTGCATATAAATGGCACAATAATCAACGCACGGTTCATGTTCCACGTTGATTTACATGTTCTTTGCATTGATTATTTGTTCTTTAACGTGGTTCATCTGTGAATATTTCTCGTAAAGAACACAACTTTTCCCACTTTTTCCATGTATATTCATGTATGACCATTATTCATCCGTGCCATATGCACAAAATCTTCATAGTGGCTGTGTGACACGGTCTTGAACCGGGAAGGCACAGTTCTTACATTCCAGACCTCAAGGGCCTTTTTTAAAAACCAGCAGGAGAACGGCCCTGGAGACCTGGAGACTGATACCTCTGGCTTAACCCTTGTGCTATCCTAGGCACTTTAACATTGGGAGTTGGGTCATCTAGACCCACTAGACAGTGCGCTGAGCCTTTTTTCTTTAATGATTTGTGATCTTCACTGGTGTCCAAGGATTACATAAAATCCTCTTCACCTTTATCCACTTTTGTCCTGGTAGGGAGAACACGTCATTGTAATAAGATATAATAAGATAGCACAAGGGTTAAGGTAATGGATTTGACGTCAGCATTTGTCAGAAACATATCAAGTTGCGCTCAAGTTCAGCTTCAACAGTTGTCGTGACATCCGAACTTTAGACTACATACACAACAGGGAAACTACGGTACTTTGATAGAATTAAAAAAAAGAAACTCTTTGAAAGCAACACATAAGTAAAGTGAGGCTCTGGGTTTTATTTTAAAGTGCAAGAAAAGACAGCATAAGGATAGAATCACAAGTTATGCCTGAGTGGGTAAATCACATAAATAAATAAATAAATAAATGGAAATAAAAAAAATAAAAATAAAAAAGCAGCAATGGCATCAATGTTTTTCATTTGATTTAATGCAGACCAAAATAAAGTAACCAGACTAAAACAAACAAATCAAGGGGGAACCAACAGCAGATGTCAGTAAACATAAAAAACAAACATTTATTTGTGTTTTTCTTTAAGCACATAAAGCAATGAGTAAAATTTTGGTGCTTCTTGACCTTCTGGACATAATTTCACAAACTGATTGTTTACACCAGAAGTGTCTGTCTGTCAGCAGCACAACAGGCATGTTTCCGTCTGATGGGTGCCGTCTGCATATAATTGATTTTTTTTTTTTTTTTTGGCTGTTTAAGTCACATTAGCATTCCTCTGGAGTCGTGTTTCGGGTGATTTGTTTGATGTAAGTTTAAAAATACCTTGTTGTTGAGTTCCCAGATGTTCCTCTGCCTTTTGGAATCTGCCAGAATCCAGACGGGTGTGTGTCTCTACCCGTCTCTATGCATGTCCTGTTCTTCTGTGTGTTTTTTTCCTCTTAAGTGCCCTCTTTGACATGCCACCAACGTGCATCAAAGCATTCCGGATGCGGACAGAAAAATGGAAAAACGTGACCCCGAGCGAGCGTTCTTTTGCCTCTGTGTTAATTTATATTATTCCCTCAGCTGCCAATTAAGACAGCGGCGAATGGAGAAGCACCCGGCCCAAAATAGAAATGCTGTCCAACAAGGCGCCACGTTACCCGCTTCTACTGTTTGATTTGAGCATCAATGAAAGCAGTTGAGGCTCTGATGAGGAAGGAGCTTAACAAGTGTTTGGACATTTAAATACATTATAAACATTCACATAAAGAGTGTTGAAGATTTATCAAAAGAGAAAAAATTAGAAAAAAGAAAAACAAAGTTTACCAGAGAAGTGTATAGGTTTAAGTATATAGCTTTGTTTCATTCCAATAAATCACAGCTTTATGCAGATAAAAGGATTTAATTAAAAACAGTTTGTTTCAGCTGCACCTAGTCTTTAAGGATTGGGCAGTTTTTTCCTGCTTGTCTGCAGCAGTGCATGGTGTCATCCTGGTTCACGGTAATGTCTGTGAACAGGGGTTTTTGTGCTGTTGCTGGCGTTCTTTCAACTGATTAAAATGTCAGCCACAACAAAGCACACAAACCACTTCCACGGCACACAAAGAAAAAGCTTCCCCTGTTTTGAAAGCAAGTTTTTGTTAAAGAGTGACAACGTTGTGGATTGCAATGCCTTCGCTGGGGTGTCTGGGGAGGAAACGTCTGTGACCGGAGCACAACAGCAGCTTCAGATTAATCTCACTGCAGAGTTTGTCTCTGAAGGACTTTGAAGAGTTGTCTGCTTTGTGCTTCTGAAAATAGAGTTGGGTGGAAATGAGCTGCTTGTCTGTATTTCAGCCAGATGGGAGTTTTGAAGTCTATGTTTAAGACGTCTCATAATAATTGCCAATTAACACAAAACCAACTTCAATTAAACCGACTTTTGAAATAAAACAGAAGTGACCAAATCTGTGTTTCGTTTGACAGAATTTAATGTTACTTATATTTATAAATAATATTACTAAGCATTAGTAGGAAGTTGTTGACATTTTTTCTAAAAAGTTGCAATATTTTTCAGTAATAATTTAAGGCTGTAGAAAGACATGCATTTTAACCCATAACATAACCCATTTTTCCCACAGAATTATGTAGGACACACTACACTAAACCAAGTGGACTACTAAACAAATTTCTGAGATTTTTCTGTTACTCTGATGTCACTATAGGTTCTTACCTGTTAAAGCGGTTGTTTATTGAAGTGCAGTTTGATGTGAAAGGATGCCACAAGAAATGCACAGCATTGATACAATTCTTTTTTAACCCTGTAACCCTTGTGCTATCCTAGGCCCTTTAACATTGGGAGTTGGGTCAACTAGACCCACTAGACAGTGTTCTGAACCTTTTTTCTTCAATGATTTGTGATCTTCACTGGTGTCCATGGATTACATGAAATCTTTCCACCTTTATCCACCTTTGTCATGGTAGGGAGAACACCTCAATGTAAGGGTGGGGTCATCTAAGATAGCACAAGGGTTAAAGGGCCTATACCATGCTATTCTTAATCCTTTTATGGTAAACCATGTCCATTAATATGATAAAGTTTGGCACACAAAAGAACGGAATTTTGAAAAGTAAATATGAGTTTTTTTCCTGAGTTGTTTTTCAGCGTGGAAGTAAGACAATCCGATCTCTTAGGCACCGGCTTTCCCTCTGTTTGGGTGCCGCCCATTTCATGATGTCAACCTAGAGCCGGCCTAGACAGCGTGTCTGCAACTCGCCCATGAAATCAAACAGTACATTTAGTGTACATTTAGTGTTTTTGTTTCCATGTCTTTATCAACAGATCATTGGGTCTTCCATCAAGTTGACTCAGAGTGGTTTTAACCGTTTAACACTGGAAATGTCGCCGGCAACACTTTCATAACACAAGCTTTTCAATCTACCATGTCTTTATGACCATTTACACAATCATTGTAATTCCAAACAGATTTTGATGCAGAGAAATGCGGCTTTATATATTGTTCTCGGGTCAATATTCACAACGTTATAGCTACTTTTTCTTGGCAGCGGTATCAGCTGATTTACATCTATTGCATAAACCCTTCACTGCTATAAAGTGTTGAATATTAGCACAAAGCTACTTTTCTCTGCTTCAAAACACACTCAAATTTTGTTGATTTCATAAAAGGTTGAAGAGTTACCATAGCCAAAAAAACTGAACACTGAAGCGAACGCTACAGCTGTGCGCAAGAGACGGACGATAAGCCAGTACTTACGGTATCTCTTGAACAGCACTAACAGAGTTTCTGCATCTGAATAAAGTGCCAACATCTCACTTACCTCCGCCTTACTTAGCTTTAAGTGTAGTTTAAGTGTTTGATACAACCTGACACCCAAAGTACATCCGAAGAATATACACATTCGAGTACGGTCAGTAAGGAGCCAGAACTCAGATTTTACCAACAACTAGAGTGTGGCCTAAGGGCACCATGCAATAGCATCAGCCATACGTCATAAGTGCGTATAACTTACATTATCCTTAAAGACACTTCACGGTACACTTACCACACACACGTCAATCAATTACGTGCTTTGGGATGACCATATGAGCCTCAAATGAACAGCAAGATACACCTTTGCTTCCTTTAAGATGCAGCCACTCTTCTCTATGACCCTCCACGTACCTGGACAAACAAAAAGCTTCCAGCCAACTAAGGCTTAATTCATTTAAAATAGTAATATGTAATCTGATCACACACGCAGGCCCACATAAACACACAGACACATACATACACTACAGAAGTGCATATTAAAGCTCTTCAAAAGTTTAAAAATTGGTTTTCCTCATAAATGTAAAGAACAAAATCTATCCTACGATTCTTTCAGGCAAAAAGGTTTGAGACTTTTAGCTCTGCAGAAATATCAACAGCATTTTCAGTTACGATGACTTTAGGAGGATTTTCCTTTTTTTTTTTTTTTTTACAAAGAAAACCACCTTTATAAGACAGATAATTAATGGAATTTTGCCACCACTGTCACTCATACATCGAGCACAGAAGCCACAGAATCCAAATTTGTGCTCATGCAATTTTTCACCTTCATAACTGTCGGAGCAGTTCTCAAAGCCCCACAGCTCTTTAACACTTTGTCTAAACCATCAGACTGATTTTAGAACCCAACTCATCCAGACAGTTTGAAGCTTTTCCCTGAACTGACATTTCAGTAATATGTTTTATTTTATTTTTTTTACAGACAGAATTTATGTCATGTTTTCAAAAGCCAAAGCCATATTTCAAACGAAAAGCTGGTGTTCAGTAAAGATATTTGCACATTTAAGTTTTAAATTTTAACCATTGGGACGCACTTTTTGTAAGATTTCAGCACTTTCTGTTTGGTTTTGATTTGATTTGTTTTTGTGATTGAATAATTAATTACCAACAAGATGTTTGAATGGTATGAAGGGCCGTATTGGTCTAATTTTCACTTCATTTAACATACATTTTAAACCACACTAATGATCTTTTCTAACACTTAAGAGGGAATCGTGGTACTCTACAGGGTTCTGTGTTTGGACCCTAAATTTTCACCCTTCTATCCTTCTATACATTATTCAATTCTATGCAGATGATCTTCTGCTCTACTTATGCAAGACGATGCATGATTACAGACAATTCTAAAGACTTTCAGGAATTGGTTCCCTTTTGTTATGAAGATGGGTTTTAGGTTTCGTCTTCAGACCTGAATGCCTGAGTAAAATACTGTCATAGACAGACAGACAGACAGACAGACAGACAGACAGACAGACAGACAGACAAATGGATCGAGTTTATTATTCCCGAAGGAAATTTCAGGTGGCTAGTTCTCCACACCTAAATAATACAATTATTCCTAAAACAAATAAAAACACAATAAATAGATTAAACGCAAATAAGAACAATTACCTAAAATCAAGTTTCCAAGAACATTTCATCCGATCGAGTAAAAAAATATAATAAAAGCTCTCCTTTTCTTTTTTTTTCTTTTCTTTTTTTTTTTTAACTTGTCCTGTCCCACAGCTGGACAAACAGATGAGAGCTGAAGGCGTTGTGTGTAAAGTTAATGCGTTGTGTTGTGACCCTTCTGGGTCACCGTACTCTTGTGTTGGACATATTTTACTTTAACAACAGAGGTTCTGAATTTTCTGACAAACCAGAGGTATGTCTGAATAAACCCCTTTTGTTATCGAGGCCAAACTTTATTCATTTTAATCGTATTTGAGGATTTTTTGTGTTGGACCGGACGGAAGAGGAAAGGAGAAGGGGCCACACACACACTCAAATGTTATAAACACAAAAATGTCAGCAAAAATGTCCACATGTCAACATGAACGCAATACCAATAGTGTTCACACACGCATACTTATGCGTTCAGACCAACTAGTGTGAAATATTTAATTCAATCACGCAAAGTGTTTGTGCAAAGGTGAACTAACACCTGTGCTCAGGTGAGTGTTATGTTCTAAAATGGATGGTGGAATGTAAAAAGAAGGAGGGAGAGTTACCAGCCATCCCCACACCAAGACCCCCGCCGGGGACACGGACACCCCCGGCTCAGGTGTGATGTGATCCCCGGCTCCTGGCCTTGCCAGAGAACTCAGGGATCCCTCTCCCAGCGTGGAGAGAGCACTGCCGGGCCCAGAAAACCAGCAACCAGAGAACGCGGCCACCGTTGCCAAGGGCCCAGTTCCCCCTACCAGGGATGGGGTAGGGGACAGATGGTCCAAGGTCCCACCTTCCTTGCAAAATGCATGTGTGTTTGTGAGGGTGTGTGCATGTATGTGTGTATATGTTGGAATGTATATTTGGAGGAGTAAAGGGTGTGTGTACTAAGGGGGTGCAGTGAAAATAAAAGCTCTCCTTTTCTAAGATGGTGAGTTGTGCAGTTTTTTTTTTAAACTTGTTCTGTCCAACAACCGTCCCCGGCGACAGGACCCACCCAGCCAGGTGCAGAGGAGGCCCCCCTACAGGGGCCCCTCCGGCACTGCAAGGCATAGGCGGGCCCAGCATCAGGACCCCCAGACCTGTGCAGTCTGATGGCTAATGGCGCAACGTTGGGTTAAAAACTTGCTGGTAAAACTGCTCATGCAGAGCAAGGAGTGCGGAGTGACATATTGTCCATGATTGCCCAAAATTTGGACAATCTCCGTTGTTCGGCCACCTCTTCCACTCAGTCCCCCCACAGAGCTGGCCCTCCTGATTATCTTATTTAAGTAGATATGGTTTCTCTTGCTTATGCCGCACCAGCACACCACAGTATACAGCAGAGCATGTTCAATAACTGTTTGATAAAACATACTGAGAAGCTTGGTGGAGATGATAAAAGATGCCAGCCTTTGCAGGAAGTAAATCCTGGTTTGACATTTTATGTTGAGCAGAGTGGTGTTCTCATTCCAATC
>JAUDJI010001248.1:0-11128 GCA_037389245.1 Oryzias sinensis | reverse complement strand
ACACAGAGCACTTTGGATCTCCAATGAAAACATCAGGTTCGGCAGAAGGAGCTGGCTTTAGAAAATACTAAGCTTCAACAAAGCAATGAGCAGTAGCATATCACTGAAGATAATGCGAAGTAGAAATAAAAATGTATATATGTATATATACATATATATAAATGCATTTAAAATGGCTCAGCATAGTTCATGCCTGAATCCCGTTTAAAAGCAGAAACTCTATTTAATAGAGAGGAAAGATGGGCAACCCTAAAAAACTTTTTCTTAACCCTGAAATTGACCACAATACATCTATCAACACGCAATTAGAATTTTTATTTTATTATTTTAAAGCAAATCATAATTTTGCAAAACATCCCAAAAGAAAATTTCTGACAAGGGGACACATATGTAAGAATGATTTTAAAAATGTGATTTCAAAGTTATACATCTTAAAATGTATTTACAAATCGTTTTTAAACACAACACAGGTCAAGTACGCAACAACAAGCAGTAAGCGAAAAAACAGCTTGCAGTCAGAAAGTGAAAAGAAATACTTTTAAAAGCTTTTGAGTGAGCCCCCCAAAAATTACATAAATTGCATTATACTATAATATTTATTAATTTTTTCAGTCGGTCAAAAAACTCAAATTGGACAAACTTGCCATTTTCACTCAGAGATATTAGGAATTCAATTTATTTTGTTGTCAGGTAAGGACAAAAAACAAGAACATTTAGCAAAGTATTTGTAATAACCATAAATTTTTCTGCAAATATCTTTTGTGGCTTCTTCACAATCTACACCATTGACAGAAACTTTGATATTTTAAATTACAAACATCAATGTAGGTCAACATTTTTTAAAGTTTAATGTGAGCTCAAACATGCAGTTTGTTGGTGATTAATTTGCTTGAATTTGTTTTCAAAAAGTCCCAATAGGGCTTTCCACCTCTGCACTGTGTGTGTTTTTGGCATGTATGGAGGTCCCAAAGCTTAGTTTGATACTATTTTTCATCAACTCTGAAATTGCTAAAAAGTGATAATCATTTCATGAGAATGTGCTACTGCCACCTACAGGATGACAATGAGACGTTTACAGCCTAAAAATATAAACATAAATTGTTAGGTTTTATGAATTTAATGATTTATTCTTTAAGAGTAAATGCTGATTTACAAAAAGATTTCATTGGTTAATGGTTAATTGGTTAATTGGTTTTTGCCACAACAATTTTTGATCTCTTACAGAGGGCCTATTCATGCTTTACAATCATTTTCATGACTCATTGTTTGGTGTGTAGTGTAACCGTCCATGATCATATAATGACTATTGTATTTGAACTCTAGTCTGCAGTGTTTAATACAGCCGTGTTATCCCCCTTGTGTGCGCTCCTTATATGCCTGCCCAGAGACTCCATCCATTTGAATGACTTGCCGCAGTATGTACAGATGAACTGTTTTCCCTCCGTGTGAATAGTCTGGTGTCTGTTCAGAGCGCTTGTGGTGATGAACCTCTTCCTACATATTTCACACCTGTATGGTCTCTCGCCTGTGTGGGTCCTGATGTGAGCTGACAGGTGGGAGCAGTTGCTGAAGCGCTTTTTACAAACGGGGCAGCTGTAGGGTTTGCCTTTGCTCTCCTCACCCTCAGAGATGTTGAGAAACGGGTGAACGTGCAGGGCTTGCTCCTGCAGACTTGGCTTTAAACCAGAGGGAGAGGAGATTAGCTTGATGTCTGACTCTAATGCCTCCAGAGGCTCCCCGTCCTGATCGATCCAGAAATGTTTAGGGGTCTTCTGAGGTTCTGCCTTGATTTGCGAGGATTCTGGATGCTCCTGCTCCACGCTGCTGTCTCCATCTTCCTCACAATACTGGTGCTGGGGAGTAGCCTCTGCAGGGGATGATTGATGGTATTCCTCAGCAGCGGGGGGAGGAGGGTGGTCTGGTGTGGGGGGCTGCTGTAGATGGTCCTCGAGACACATGTCGGTGGTACAGCCTGGGTCTGGATAAGACAAAAGATTCTCGTTTATACCATTAAAATCCTCAAAATAAAGCTACTTTATTCACCAGTAGTCTCTCCATCATACTACTAACCTGACGTGAGAAGCTTCAGTTGCATCCTGAGGTGAGTGATTTCTAGTTCTTTCGAGCGGAAAATCTCCTCTTTGTATTCGATTATAGTTTTTTCAACCGCTTCGTAAATCTCCTCCGCGACAGCAGTCAGTTTGTCGTTGAGAAATTCTCTCAGGGATTGCATTTTTGGACGCTTACCCACGATTCCAGAACGTGTTAGCGGCGGCTGAAGACGTATTTTGCGGGTCCGTAAACGTCACGCTTGGCTTGTAAACACAAGACTGAAACGGACGAGTCAAGACGGTGAAAATACGACTGCCGCCCTCTAGGGGACCGGAGGGGAAATGCAAGACATCAAATGCAGTAGTCACAGTGCAATAAAAAATAAAATAGAATACTTAAGACAATTTATTATAAGTTAAATGAATGAATCTTTGAGTTGTATCAGCGATGTTTCCCTAATTCAGCGAGTGTGACATTGACTTCCTGATCCAAACCACCAGGATCTACAATACTAACATTGGGATGTCATTCGGGCTCGAGAAATGCAACCGGATGGTGACAAAGAGAGGCAAGGTAGTCCACACAGGAGGGGTCTCACTCCCAGAAGGAACAATAGCGGACATTGAGGACAGTTACAAGTACTTTCTGCAGGCAAATGGCAACCTGGAGCAGGCAACAAGGAAAGCTGCAACAGCTAAATATCTCCAAGGAGTGAGGCAAGTCCTGAGAAGCCAGCTCAATGGCAAAAATAAGACCCGTGAAATAAACAGCTACGCACTGCCAGTTATCAGATACCCTGCAGGAATAATAAGATGGCAAAAGGAAGAGATACAGACCACGGATGACAAGACACGAAAGCTCCTCACCATGCATGGAGGGTTCCATCCCAAATCCAGCACCCTGAGACTGTATGCTAGCCGCAAGGAAGGAGGCCGAGGACTAGTGAGCGTAGAAGCCACAATCCAGGATGACACATCCAAGATGCATGAGTACATCAAGCTCAAGGCCCCAACTGACAGTGTGCTCAGTGAATGTCTCAGGCAATGGAGAGCAGAGGATACAGTGCTGGAGGACAGATCCTCATGGGAGGACAAACCCCTGCATGGGATGTACCACCGGACCATAACTGAAGTGGCTGATATCAAGAAGTCCTACCAATGGCTAGAAAGGGCTGGCCTACAGGACAGCACTGAAGTGCTCATCCTGGCAGCTCAGGAACAAGCCCTGAGCACCAGAGCGATAGAAGCTCAGAGCTACCACACCAGACAAGACCCAAGGTGTAGGCTGTGCAAAGAGACACCTGAAACAATCCAGCACATAACTGCAGGATGTAAGATGCTGGCAGGGAAAGCATACATGGAGCGCCACAATCAAGTGGCTGGAATAATATACAGGAACATGTGTGCAGAATATGGACTGAAAACCCCAAGGTAAAAATGGGAAACACCTCCGAAAGTGGTAGAGAATGAGATGGCAAAGATCCTGATCCAGACTGATAGGATGGTAATGGCGAACCAACCAGACATTGTAGCGGTGGATAAAGAACAGAGGAAAGCCGTTGTGGTGGATGTGGCAGTGCCAAGCGATGGGAACAAGAAGGAACATGAGAAACTGGAGAAATACTAGGGACTCAGAGAAGAACTGGAGAAAGCATGGAAAGTGAAGGTGACAGTGGTGCCTGTGGTAATTGGAGCACTCGGGGCAGTAACCCCCAAGCTGGAGGAGTGGCTACAACAGATACCTGGAAAGACCTCAGACCTCTCAGTCCAGAAAAGCACAGTGCTAGGAACAACTAACTAACAACACACACACACACACACACATATATATATATATACACACATGTGTCTGTATGCGGCTTAGCTAGCACTAAAACACATAGGCAACCTTAAAAACCATTGCAACTGTTCACAATGACATTTAAGACGTTTATCCCTGATTACATAATAAAAAGATAAAAGACTCAGCAAGATTCATTGATATTTTTTTTAAATATTGTTTTTGGTTTATGTGCTTATTTCTTATGGTTCTCTAAAAATACAGTTGGTATAAATTTAAGTTTGGCTTGAATTGACAATAAAAGTGGCTTGGACTTAACAAGTTGTTAAACTTCACCCAAAGTCCCTTTCAGACTTTGTATATTGTCATTTTTGTCATACTTGTGTTTATGATGTTTTTTTTTATCAGCTCAAAATAAATATAACAGCTATGAACACTAACTAACCCGCAGGCATCAGCAAACTACTCAGTGTGAAACCTGCGTCTTTTTTGATGAACATGGAGCTGATCTTCTGGTGATCATAACTGCTTTACATAAGTTAAAATTAACGCTTTCCTGCAGCAAACCTGACCATCTCTTACGGAACACTAATGTGCTGCGGCACACTGGTTGAAAAATATTCAAATAACCTGTGAAGTTTGTAATATATAACACACAATTGCATATATTCAGACAGAAAATGGCGCAAGTCTAGCATCTTTTAACCAGAATCATGATGGTTTTAATGTACTGATCAAATTGTCTTTGTGGTTTTAAGTTACCATAATAAGAGCTAACCTTCAAAATTCAAGACAAGTGTTGTGTATCCACAAGCATGGATGAAAAATTAAAAGATGAATGTAAATTGTAATTCAATTGACAAAATAAAAGTACTAACTGTTCAAAGATGAGAATTTTCTTATATTTCTTGACTGATAATCTACATTTCTGTGTTTGTGGAAAATGAAGCCAAGCTAGAATCTCCATTTTCTACTGATCCTTACAAAATTAATGCAAGCATGTAATTGACAAAGCTACATCTGTGTTTTTAGCTCAATTCAGTGATAAGAATAGAAGGGCTTCTCTGTTTTTCCTTTAAATCTCTGCAATAAGACCCTTACTGCCTTGCATCATGAGATTCCCAGAGGGATGGAGTCAGAAAACTAAACTTGCATGCAAATTCTGCACAAGTATGAAACACGAAGACGTATATTTTAAGAATTCAGTCTGGAGACAATTGGACAGAAATACACCACAGGTTCAAATAGATACTAAAGTGTTTATTCTGTTTCCTTACAGCCGTTCTTGTCTTACACCCATCAGCCGTGACAGTACAGTTAACATTTAATGGACACCTCCTTCGCTGCAAAACATTTCACAAAAATAAATTGGGAATCATGCAAACCTAAGGAGAAGTAAAAGCCACTGATTTCAAGAATCGCACAAAGACACCAATAAAAAGACACATTCAACTACAGCTGTGACAGTTATGAAAAAAAAAATAGAAAGTTCGTAAACTTTTCAAGTAAAGGCTTGGACTGTCCGTCCACAGTTTGAGCACTTAGAAGGTTAGTACGCACAAAGGCGGTTCTCAGTGGACTCATCAGTGTAGTACAGTGCATTACAAGTGCCAAACCATCCCTTTTCTTCTTAAAAAAAATTACTAAAAGAAAAAGGGGAGAAAATTAAGGGAATGACACCGTTACACAAATACTTTGAAAAGAGCGAGGGCAGAGCACCAAGTGCCAGGAGAGACGGGTGATGGAGCCGGCTGATCAGAGCGAAGCTGGCCTCTGATCTGGTCATCTTTAAGAACATCTAACGTTTTTATGCCTTGGCGTTGATGATCTCAATGAATTCTGGTTTAAGGGAAGCTCCACCCACAAGAAAACCGTCAACATCCTTCTGGGAGGCGAGTTCTTTGCAGGTTCCGCCGGTCACCGAACCTGAAAAGCAGCATCGAGATTAGAGAACATCATCTCCGCCGTTTGTGATTTTAACTCAACAACTGACTGACCTCCATAGATGATCCTCACAGAGTTGGCCACGGCCTCAGACACATTGCTCTTCAGCCACTCCCTGAGCTTCTCATGAACCTCCTGAGCCTGAGGTGGCACACAGGAAACACGATGAAGGACAGAGTCACGGTAATTACACCAAGTCAAACTGGCCCGGTTTCAATAGTACCTGTTGTGGGGAGGCAGTTTTGCCGGTGCCAATGGCCCACACGGGCTCGTAAGCAAGGACAACTTTGCTCCAGTCCTTTACATTGTCTGTCAAACAGATGTGATAACAGTTAACTACACAAGTTTCACATAACGGTTTGCATAACCCCTCCATCCTGACTCAAGTGTTGCACAATTCAGACTCCTGTGTACATAAAAGCTTCGTGTAGAGAGGCCACGTACCTGCGATAAACTTGGTCTGGCTAAACACCACCTTCTCCGTGATGCCTCCCTCCCTCTCGTCCAGCTTCTCGCCAATGCAGGCGATCACGCCGAGACCGCTCTCTAGAGCATGAGCGGTCTTCTGACCAATCAGCTGGGGGTTTGGGAGAAAAATGCACATTTCAACTTTCTGTCAGCTGAGGAAATGTTAGGTTCGAAACCTCAGGGCAAACGTTTTTTGTTGTCGGGTGCAAACTGTTACCTCGTCGCTCTCTCCGAAGACATGCCGCCTCTCGGAGTGTCCGAGGATCACCCAGTTCACGCCGCAGTCCTTGATCATCGCAGGGCTGGAGGAAGAGGAGAGTCCCAATGAACGCAGTTGCATTATAATTTGTACTTTTTATTGAACCTTAAGCAAAGCAATAAACAAAAAACAACAAAAAAAAAACACACATTTGACAAAAACAGATTACAAAGTACCTGATCTCCCCAGTGAAGGCACCCTTGGGAACTTTGTAGCAGTTCTGAGCTGCTACGCCAAACTTGGGGTCAAGCTTGGACCTGGCAAAGTCCAGGTAGATGGATGGAGCACCACACACCACCTCTGTTACAACAGTGAAAACAGAGAAGAGGTTAGGGCTTGGAAGCCAAAACAAAGCCTCAAAACAGACACAGGTTTGCATTTATCAAATTACAAGAGCATGGAGTATTGACTAACAAACAAAAATCCTGTTCTATATTATTTTCCCTAAAAGATATGCAATGTTAAAATGAATAACATTTCACAAACTTTTAATTTTGTTCATACTTTGAATGATCTGATCTGCATTATAATGAAATGCATTTACGGTAGAATGAACAGAAAAACTGTGTTTCTGTCAATACTTTCATGTACTTTACCACGCAACTTTACATCAGAGGAGGAAAAACCCTTTACTAACTCAAATGTTTGCATTCTTTATAACAGAATAGTATCGTTTGAAATGAATGCAAGTTAATTAAAACAGATGAAAATGTTATTCTTCTCCTAAGTGCTTTTTAAACCAATAAAGTTCCCAGATTTAGAATCGAAACTCTGATTATGTGCTCATGATCAACAATTCCCATAGATCAAGCGGACTACAGTCAAGTCAAGACACTGACCGTCAGAATGTAATTCAATCTTTGGGGTATGTATATGGGGGTCTATTTTAGCCACTGCTCGTTTTTAGTTTGGTAAAGGTCATTTCTCTTGGACCAGAGACAACCGTATTAAAGGTCTGGGTTCAGCCACCAGAAAGGTCGGTCACATGGTTGCATTCTGGACGGGTCACAGACGTGTAAGGGGCTCGGGTTCAAAAGGTCAAACATGCAACAACAACAAAAAGAAATCCCACACGAAAGAAGGAATTTCTGGAAGAAACAGTCGACTTTAAAAAAGGACAGTGAAGAAATGCCTGCTGTTATTTCAGCACGGCACTGTAGGGGGGGGGTGTCTCCACTTTGCGGCCAAGGTCCAAGGATAGTCTGAAAAGATTGGGTTTGCCTCTAAACAGAAAAAACACAGAACTGCATCTGAAATAGAGAAAACATGTTTCTTTTTTAAAAGACTGACATGAAGGCTTGTTAAATCCACCCTGATTGCTTAAAATATCATACACCCAATAAAAAGGGAAGTGACCTTAGAAAGCAGCATCAGTAAGGCCTAGACAGCTACAAGAAGCAGGTCTGCTGTTGCGTTTAAACGCCGTCGGAAAATGTACAACTGAAGGCTACAAGCTAAAAACGTGATCTTGCTAAAGGGGTTTGCATTTCTTTAACTGATCGGTTTTTTAATTTGTTTCTACGTATGCTGCGCACAAAATTGGCCACCAGGCCCAGTGTGTGAAAGCATCGTGTGACATCGGAGCAGGCAGCGGGGGAGTACGTGCCGCTGCAAACGCACACCCACCGCCGACATTGTTTAGAGGGCCGTCACTCTGAGCGTCCTTCATCTGGCCCCGTGCACGTTTCCGCGTCTGTTTGTCTGAATGGATGGATGGATGTGCACGACTTTAACATGCAAAATCATGACAGATTTGTTAAAACGGGGCTTCTATGTTTATCACGGACAAATACGTCGTAAAAAAAATCAACAAGGTAAATCTAATCAAAATCCGATCGATAATCTGGGGTTTTGCGTGTGGATTATTAGTTAGACCCTATCCATAATCTAGTACATACCGACATTGGGGTCCACTTTCCCCGCGTTCAGGGTTTGGATTAGCTCCCCTAGGCTTTTCTTGTCACCGTTCATTTTCCAGTTTCCGCCAACGAAGAATTTCCTGCTCATGTTTGCGGTGTTTTTTGTCGCTTTAATGAAAACGGAACCGGTGTCAGAGGACAAACGGGATCTTTCTCCTCTGTAGGAAGACAGCGAACGCGAATGAATGTCGCGAGGTATTTATTAACGTGGAGATTTGACTCCTCCTCTGCCCTCACGCCATTGGCCTGTAACGGTTCGTCCGTAAACGCGTCTCCACAGCTGATGAAGGGAAAGAGCAAGAGCAAAATGTCATGATGCGTTTAAGTCCTGTTTGAAAATGTAATGTCGCAACTTTACTTGTTGCAAAATAGGTAAACTGAACTCTTTGGTCACATAAAAAAGGTCAGTATTACAGGAAAAAATCTAAATGACAATGATTATGCTACCTGTTTACGCAAAGGAAGCCATAAGTAATCTTAAAAATGTTTTTGATATTTAAACAAAGACATAGATTGAAAGTCACTTATAAATGTTAGATGTTGCTACTGAAATCGTTCAGGAACGTAAATAATTTCAACATTTGTTGGCATTTAGCAATATTTAGATAAGTCTTTGGTTGTACGAATCTTTCCTGAATATTCATAATGCATTTCAAAATAAAAGAAGTCGTTTTGAGACGTTTCAACTAATTTAACGCGATTATTTCCAGGTATAATATCGACTATTAAAAAAGGGACAACTATAGATTTGCATTTTACTATTTCCTTTTTTTAAAATAAGGTAATAGAAAAAAAGAAAAAATAACTATAGAAACGGAAACAAACATATGAGCCTGGTAAAATAAATACTACCGGTGAAATTACGGCGCAGAATTAAATAAGAAAATGTAAAACTTCAGTTAGACTGGCTCAGTTAAAAAACAAGTCCCGCCTTCCCACAGAAACGAGCGTTACGATTGGACAAAGTTCAAAGCCAACTCTGACCCCCCTACACCCAGCATGCACTGCGGTTCAACTTTTCATGTTTTCTCATTTTCTTAATCGGAATTTACACTACATTTCACTACATTTCTTTAGTCTAAATAATCATTTTATTAGGTTTTAATTGTATCTACTTTAATTGTTTGTGGTGTTATGCGTCTTAGACGGTAAACAGATGAAACCTTAACAGTGTTAGCATGTGTCTGAGTACCTAGTAGTGACAAATGCGTCTTTCAACTTGAGGAAACTTTGCTCTGAAGATATTTGTCCAGCAGGTTTCTCATAAAGAGAAGCCCCACAATGTTGTGCAATATAAAATTTACACCAAATACCCTGCAACATGTCTGAAGGGTGTTACTAAAGCTTGCGACAATTGCAAGTCAGTGTGTGCCTTGGACTATTTTATGTTATTACTGCTATCTTATCATCTGAACAGTAATCTCTCATGATGTAAGTCTTACAAATCCCTAGTACTTTTCTCCGAAAGATCAACTGCGAACAGCTGTGTTTGCAATTCAACGCCACTAGGGGGCAGGCATCCATCGTTATAATTTAGAGTCCTTTTTTAAACGTTCATCTTGACATACTTTAATTTACTGTGGAACAAGGTAGTTTGCTATTCTCCATTGTACCCTTTAACGAAGAGATAGCATATTGATTAAAAAAAATCCACCAGGGACGAGCCAAGCATTAAAAGAGGAGGGTTTGAGGGCGGGGGATGGAACTCTAGAAGGAAGTTGAGCCGCCTTATAAAGCGGACTGTTGTGTGTGGACGTCTGCTGCTGGAGTTCGCTGATCCGAGGCGAAAACGCGTTTCCGCCCACAAAAAGATGGCGGCTCCCTTAATGCAGAAGCTGTCGGAGTCCTTAGGTTCTCCGGAACCCGCGGTGCGGCTAATTTTATCCATTTTGATCGGTGAGTTTCCCCGCTCCTGGTTCTGTTGTGTGTTAGCATAGTTGCTGCGAGGCTTCACAGCCCTGCAGGGAACTGGTCCGAGTCCGTGCAACTGTCACTTTGAGCCAACTCATCCACTTCAGATCAGGCTGACAGACAGAGTGGACAGCAAACTTCCAGTCTGTTATTTTCAAAGTTAACGACTCGGTTTAGTTTGGATGATTAGCACTCCCACTGACACGCAAGTGGATTTCCTGAGAAAAAACCTTTTACATCAACGCCTGATGTCAACTCATTTGCATTAACAATTTATGGTCAACTGATAGCTCCGCTCGGGGTCACACTTGTTGTTTGTCGCAGGGGTTTATGGGAAGATTTGCTTTGATAGTAGGTCACATATTTCCCATCATCCCTTCCCTCTGACCTGAGTGACGTGTTAAATAAGGGTGTAGTATTCAATGCCTTACTGTTTAAATGCAAGTTTTTTTTAACTACCTGTCCAGCTGGTTCACTGTATGTTTTACAGCATAGCTCTACTGAAAAGCTGTGGAAATAAGTGACAGGTGTCGGATTCCTTGCTGTCAGGGAATTCATCACTACTAGATGTTACTCCTCAATCCCCTTTGACCTCCCAGGTCTGAGATATTGACAGGTTTGATTTGAATTAAGCCTTCAAGTGTTCTGACAGCAGGGTCAAACAGTCAGTCATCCCTCCTCCTTGAACTTTGTTCAAACACATGCCAGTTTTTGAACACACTCTGACCTGTACATGGCTTTTCCGATCAGACTTTGCTTGCAACCAGCTCATTAAGTCAGCCTCTTGCTTGGCGTT
>JAUDJI010001247.1:0-11129 GCA_037389245.1 Oryzias sinensis | reverse complement strand
AATCTATCGCTGCTCCTCCAGGACCCACTTTTCACCAAGTGCCTGAATGCGTGGATGGACAGAGTTTTCTTCCATTTATCTTTTACCTATAGACTAGTTGCTGGTTTTTGTTATTCAACCTTTTGCTGCCTTTGCCTCAGGCATTCCAGGCATTGTTGACCTGCTCCCCTTTTATTGCTCCATTCTGCAGCACTGTAACCTCCAGCTGTGAATAGAAGTCAGAGAATTTTATAAGGAAAGTCTGGCTAATGAGCCAGAAAAATGTGATGATTAAAATTCAGTGCTCGGATTTGGTTCATGAGGGTTTATCATGGTGATATGCCATTATTATGTCAAACCATTAATTATTAACCAATTATCATTTAAATAATAAAAGTGTTTTATTGACTTAATAATAAATTATTTAAATAAGATATTTATTCAATCACATCGAATGACATTTGCATAAAATGTGATAGAATGGATCAAAAGTATTTTGTAATTTGTTGTTAGTTTTTCTCTTTTGTAGCTGACGTTAATATGAGTGAAGCTTAATTATTAAATAATGAAAAAGAGATGAAAAGAGTGTTAAGATCAAAAGACAGAGCAGCAAGCAGAGAAAATTCTGAAGCATCTGCATTGTGAACACCAGAGTGGGAGAGAATGATCGAGTAGTGAGATGTATTGGAGGGGAAAGGGGGGGGGGGTGTGAACTGTTGATGTAACAGATGGTTGAAGGTGGAGGTGGGACTGCACCAAGGATCTGCTTTGAGCCACTTCTGCTAGGCTGTGATAATTGACAGACTGACAGAAGAGGAAATGTGAGGTTAGAGCAGATCACTTGAGATAAATATAGTGTGGGGAAAGGGGCAAGCGCAAACAGGTCTCCATCCAAACAGTATTGTTTCAGGTGTGATGTGATTGTGTTTTTGGTCTTTTTGACATGTTCTTGTGATATTTTTCTCATGAAAAAGGATATATATAATTTAAATGAAGTTTAAAATTGCATTCCTGAGTATTTATTTTTTCAAATTATTGTGAATCAGGAGCAGACAAAAAAAAACTCTTGGAAAAGTTTGTTAGAACCTACAAAGGCAAGCCACAAGCTCCCTCCTCTACTCCATTATTAATTATCCTAAGTTTGATACGTCTTTGAATGAATGTATGAATGCTTATTGTATTGTTTTGTGCATTATTCCGTGATTGCTTGAAATAAACCATTTCAAATCAAATCAAAATCAAAAATTATCATGGATCCACTTCTAGATGACTAGATCCATGTACCTCTTTGTTTTCCTCGTCCAAATTGGCATCTGGATAAAAACTGTACGGTTTGGGTTGTGAGGGGCTGTAAGCTAGCGGAAGAGGATGCAAACAGATGGATGATAGGATGTGGGGGAGGGCTTACCCTGTGCCAACAATCCTGCTCACTCCTGGCAATCTGCAGAAACTATGTCCTAGAAAATGACACGTTTTTTTGATTTTGGCTAAAAACTGCATAATCACAATTACTGGGAACACTTTTAGAATAGATAAAATAAAATCGGAGTGGGACTTTAAAGACAGTGGCAATGAGTAGAATTGAGGAGGCGGTATGTTGAGATTCTCATCGGGAGTTACGAGGATGGATAGATTCAGAAATGCATCCATCAGAGGTAAGAATAGATTGTGCTATCCTAGGCACTTTAACATTGGGAGTTGGGTCATCTAGACCCACTACTAGACAGTGCTCTGAACTTTTTTTCTTCAATGATTTGTGATCTTCACCGGTGTCCATGGATTACATTAAATCTTTCCACCTTTATCCACCTCTGTAATGGTAGGGAGAACACACGTCAATGCAAGGTAGAGGTCATCTAAGATAGCAAAGGGTTAAAGGAAGCCAGATTTGGACATACTCCTATTATGATTATATTGGTGAAATAATATACTAGGTCTCAAATAAAGGAAATTTATTCATGAAGATAAAAAGAGATACGCTAGTTGTTGTGACAAAAATGAAAAAACTTCATAGTTTTTTCTGCAGTTTTCTATATTACTTCTGTCTTTTATTTTGCTTCTACTTTAACATTATTGGAACAAGTAACCAAATCCTGGCAGTGTGCATGTATTGCTGTCAAGCTCCACCTTTGATTTTAAATTGTTTTTCCAGTTCAATATGAAGTTGGCAAAAATGGATGAAATATTAGTTTTTGACATACTTCTCAGTGGAAGTAATTGGTTTGGCTATGTAGGCTGAATCCCAACCTCTGTGTCTTCTCCCTACCCCTACATTTAGCCCCCCAAATGGAGAGTTATAAAAAAAAGTGTCTTCTAATTCAGACATCATTCCCACAAGATGATGTCATCAATAGTCACTGTTCCTCCACATTCAATTAAATTTTATCTATATAGCCCAATATTACAACAATAGTTGTCTCAATAGGCTTCATAAAAAACATGAAATCAGTCGTAAAATTTAATAGGTAATTGCTAAACTAAACTAAGTTTAGCAGGGTCCACATTAACGAGTAGCTACCAGTGCTAGGGAAATGCAAAACAACATGTCATGGCGCCTCTGTCAGCCCCTCTGCTCTGCTCTGCTCCTGACTCCACCAGCTGTGACCAATTCATCCTCATCAACTCTGCCCTTCTTAAGGAGACCCAGCTCCACAACTCATCGCCAGATCGTTACCCCTTATGGTGACTAACCTGGTCTCAGTCTCGCTCATGTTTATGCATCCTATGCTGATCTTGCAACTAACGTTATTATTCCTGTCTCAGGATTCCTGCTCTCCAGTGTCACCTGTGTGGAAGTCAGTTCGAGCCCCCCTGCTGTTCTGGAAACACCACGTTCCGCTAGCCGCGCTACTACCTCCAGCCACGCCTCAAGCTTCGCTCCTCTCTGGATCACATTCACTCTAGCACCATCTTCCTGGAAGGAAAGAATAAAAAGCCTTTCTTAACTCTCATCTACCTGCGTCCTCATTCTGGGTTCCAGCATCTGGGTCTGCCGCTCCTCCGAATCATGACACAACATCAGTTTAAAACTTTAGAAATTCATGCCAAAACAAAAAGTAATCACTCTGGGCTTCAAAGCACACCCGCATAAAGAAATGCGTGTCTCTTCCCAATTAAAAAAAAAACATTTAAATGGGAATCCCTACAACTGGAGGGATAGGGAAAACTCGTAGGGGTAGGGGAAGTATTTGGATTTGGCTATAGACTGTGGTAAAAAAAAATACTTAATCAAGTGTAAACAAAACTTATAATACTTTACTTTGGTACAACACTGCCTGGTGTTAAAACCAAACAGAAATCAATATAAATTGCTTAAGTGTGTCACTTTGTCACATATTTTTGTTTGACTCAGACAGCTTGCTTGTCTCGTCAGGAAGGCTGTTAGTTCAGCCTTCCGGACGCACTGCGCCGGGAACATTCTTCTTCTCTGCTTAGCTGAGAAACCTTGTTTCCCTGAGTAACCGCGTTACTTAAGATAAATGATAAGATGCATTTTATTAATCCCCCTGGCAGGGATGTTGAGGAGAAATGCATGTGAATGTCCTGATTGATGTGCAGTACTGTTTACAATCTAAAGACAAGAGAATGTGGGAAAGGATAGGTTCAAAATTGTAGACTGAATAAATAAGAGGGTTGCATGGAGGTGGAGTGGTTAGCACTCCTGCCTCACAGCAACAAGACCCTGGTTCAAATCCCTGGTGGGTTCTATCCGTGTGGACTTTGGATGTTCTTTCTCTGGGTTCCATTCTTCTTCCCACAGTCCAAAAACATGCTTCATAGGTTAATTGATGATTCTAAGTTATCTGTCAGCTGTTAATGTGAGGTTGCGCACCCAACAGCAGATGGGAAAGTCGCCCAGTGACCCTAAACAGGAGTCGAAAAGAGCATCATCCAGTATGGAAAAGGACCGTCTGCTGCTTAAGGGCAGGAAAGTGTATGCAAATGGGATTTTCTGCATTATTTAACATCTTTGAAATTCAAATCAAATGCTCATATTGTAGCTGTGCTCCTTACCTTTTCACAATGACCTAAAGAATAATGCTTTATTTCATTATTGTTAATAAAATTCATTCAGTCATTCTTCTTTTTTAGTTGTTCTTTTACTTTTTTTTCAATTGTGAGTCAAGAGGAACCTTAAATGAAAAAATGACTTCTTTAAAGTGTTGAAGTGTTTTCTGTTAAAAGTTGATTGTCTCAGACACAATGTTAGTATTTTGGACTTGAAGGCAGAAAATTCAAAGTTTGACTGTTTGGCTCTAACTTTTTTTGCATTACTGAATAAAAACAACAGAACAGAAAGTCTGATTCAAAGAGTGACTAAAGGAAGTGACAGTTTGCTTAAAGATATAAAAACATGTCAATCTGTGAAAGGCTTTTTTCCCTTTCCCTGAAGAAACCTCAAATTTCTGTTTCTTTTTTTGAAAACGATGGCCTTTGAGTATGGATCTTGGAAGCAGCGCTGCAGCTGCCATTACGAGGATAACATGGTAACCATGGCTAACCAGGTTCAAACGGCATATTTGTTTTGTCTTCCAAGGACAGTAGATACGTTCATGGTGCAAACTCAGATGCAATACATAAAAGACTAAATCAAACTTTATCAGTTTATAAAAAGCTTTCTTTAGAAATTCTATGGTCTTTTTCTTGGAAAATACTTTCCAGCCAAAAAAAGAAAAAATATGAAGAGAAATTCTCACTACGGAGGATGAGTGGGGAGATTTGAGTGACGGGTGTGGAGTGGCGGTCTGGCAGCAGCATGAGTTGATCGGCACAACTTGAGCGACACAACTTGAGTAGCGCAGTTTAAGCAGCGTGGCCAGAAAACAAATATTTTGATTTTGATTTTTGATTTGAAATGGTTTATTTCAAGCAATCAAATAGAAATATAAATACACAAAAGCAATACAATCATCAGTCATACATTCATACAGTAACTAATTAAACTTAGGATAATTACTCATATTAATAAATATTGCTTGAAAGGGGGTGGAAGGAAGCAATCCTATATAATCCCACCCCGTTATACTATAACCTTTTTATTACATGATTTATCAATATCCGGTTCCTAGCTTTTATCAGACAGAATGAAGAATCGTAAAGTATCAATAAAGCACATGACAAAGATGAATTACTTAATAATTATGTAAAGATAAGTATTTCGAAAATCAACATGGCAAATGCAGATCATTTATCTATAATATATGCAGATTATGTTACTTATAAAAGTCATTCATATGATAAAAAAATACTATATCTGTAAAATAGACAAAACACAGAGATTTAATTTCATCAAGTATCAAAAGTTAAAAACGTGTGCAAAATTATGCTACATTAGGAAAGATTTTTGAATCAATTTATCAATTTTTGGAGTAAGTGAAGTAATATCATTAAAAGTCAATCAATTTAACCATTCTCAATAATTGATTAATCATTTGTTTAACTGTTTTTTTGTATTTTTTTCAATGTTTTTTTTTATTTCTTTATAATAAAGTAATGCTGTAGGGGGAAAATAAAAAAAGGGTCCATAATCTGTTGATTGTCCAAGGTTGGCATTTCTTCTTCTGCTGCTTGTCAGCCGTTCTTCTGGGTACAAACAGAGTTTATAGTTCTTTTTGATGTTATGTCTGCAGACATTAGATTCAGGTCCATATCCTCTACAGCTGATATCAGCTGCGGTGAAAGTTGAGGTCAACTTGTCTGCATGTCAAAACTCTCTGCTGAGAATCAGGTTACGACAGACATCCGGAGAAAGCAATGAATCAAGGCGTCATTTCTTGAAATGATTTGGCTCTGTGATTTATTATTGCATGTTGGTTCAGACGACCGAGATCATACACTTCTCAAAGTCCTTCATGGTGTTCACAACCAGAACCTTGGACCGGTCCGGTGGAACGAGTGGTTTGATGTAAATCCTGCAGCTTTTAACCCAAGTGTTCTCAATCTGCTTACGCTTCCTGAGAAGCCTGGCATGTTTAGAGAATTCAGCCTTCCTTCTGGTCAGATGGTCGTTCAGATAAGCACAGAACCTTTCAGATTCTTCTTTTGATTAATCAGAGCTAACTTCTGTTTTTGATTCACAAACAGGGTGAGGATCGCTGGTTTATCCGTCTCCTTTCTCCTGGGGAGCGGGTCGCAGGTCTCGATGGTGTTGAGATCCAGGGAAATCCCTTTAGACGTGAGAAATGTTTCCATTTGGCATTCCAGACAGTGTTGCCAGATAGAGTCACAGTTTTCCAGCCCAAAAGTCATCTGAAAACCGCCAGACCCCGCAACAAACCGCCCGTATTTAGCGCTCTCTGTGTTGGACACACTGGAGGAGCGCGGGGTAAAACAACTCTGAGCTACAGAGGATATGAACAGGTGAACAGGTGGAGCGGAAAAGCAGGTAGAGAGGCGGGGGAGGGGCTTTGGCTTCAAACTGTCAGAGAGATGGAAACACAGGCATCAGATTTACACGCAGCATTCCCTGCGGGAGTTGAAGCAGAGACTTTCTCTGGGATGATTTTATGAACTCAAACATGGAAACATGATTACCAAGTAGAACTCTTCAAAATAATAAACCTGATCTCTCCACATTCTCCGTGTCTACCATGCGTCGATACACACAGACATGCAGCGATCAGACCATAACGTTAGCTCGTAGCTTCGGTGTCAGCTTTAAAGAACGCAGCTCTAAGAGGAGGGGCGGGGCGGCAAACCCCCAACAGGTTAGATGACAGAACCCATTAAGCGTCTCTACCTGGTGCGTTCACGAAGCTTCAGAACATAAGAATTCAACAGCCACCCAGCCTAACGTAGTCCGCTATTATTTATTCATGAAGGGGAAAAACCGCCCAAATTATGCATACCCGCCCAAAGCCATTTTTACCCGCAAATTTAGAACCAAAACTGCCCAATCTGGCAACACTGGTTCCAGAGACTTTGCACCGATCTCCGTTTCAGATCTGCTAGCGATGCTAGCGCTATTAACATTAGCAATGCTAGCTCCTGCTGAATTTACCTTTGCCCGAGGTTTTATCGGTACTCCAGTGAGAATGACTTTTTCATCCTTACTTGCTGTTCCACATCGTCCAGTCTTTTCTCCGGAATGTCGACCCGGTTTTCTCGTTGCTCGTTTTGAGCCCGAAATCTTCGGAACTCTTCCATCAGTTCAATCAGTGGAGCTAGGTTAGCATTCACTTGTTCCATAAAGGGATACAGCGTAGCTTTGATATCATCAAAAATCTTTTTAAGGTAGTCGTATTACTGGCTTTTCCTGGGGGGCATGGTCAGCTCTCTTTTTGAAGAAAATCAACTAATCAATCAAAAAAATATTTCACACTAGTTGGTTTTAAGGCATAAGTATGCGTGTGAACACTATCTGTTTTGTGTACATGTCGACAGGTGGACATTTTTGCAGCTAGCAGGTGTGTTTATAACATTTGAGTGTGTGTGTGGTCAGGCTCCGCCCTTTTTTTTTTTACTACATTTGAACCTTACCATAATGATTAACAACCAGTAAACTTGTTGCTTTATGCTGCTTCATGGTCTTATCCCCTTTCCCCTCCTATTATCACCCCCTACCCCCCTCTCTCTAACGTCCCTCTCTCTTCTTCCCCTCTTTCCTTTTCCGTCCGGTCCAACACCAAAGATTTTCAGACATGATTGAAATTAATAAATTTTGGCCTCAATTACAAAAGGGGTTTATTGAGACATACCTTTGGTTTGTCTGAAGATTAATAACCCCTCTTGTTAAAGTAAAATATGTCCAACACAAGAGGCCCTCAGCTCTCATCTGTCTGCCCAGCTGTTGGACAGGACAAGTTAAAAAAAAAAAAGAAAAAAAAAGAAAAAATAGACTTAATCAGTGGGTGTAAGACACATCTAATGGTGGATCGTTCAAACAGTTCTCGTTCTGAACTTCCATCCAGCCATTCTCTTAACCCGCTGTATCCCTTTCAGGGCCACAATGTTACACCGGCTACTGTTGGGAGAAGGTAGGGTACAAACTGGACACCTTTTGCAGGGCGTATGTTGCTGGAGCGAGCACGCTCACTAAACCTGCCCCCATGCGGTGAGCTGGCAGGCAGACAAAACAGTAGCTGCGGCATGGGGAAAGCAGCCTGCTCTGGTCTGGTTTATGATTTTTTTTTTACATTGATTCCATAATAAAAAGAATATTCTTTATTATTTATTTAATCATATTATTTATTATTCTCATGTATTATTCTTAGTATTAATTAATTAATTAACCTCTCTGGTTGATGTGGGACAGCAAGCCTTCCAACTGGGTCGCAGAGAGACGGAAACACAGCAGAATTGGCTGTCATTTAGATGCAGCTTTCCCACCAGCTTTACATACCTGGAAAGTCTCTGAATGATCCATGATTACCAATGCTTTTGTAGAACTCTTCAAAATGAGTGCTTTAAAGATCATCCATTTTTTTTAATGCAGACACCGCTCGTTGTAGCAATCAGGCTAAAACATAGCGGTAGCTCTTCCCACACTCTTTATTTCCAGCTATGAATAAATACTAGTTATGTCTTAAGTAGATGCTAAATTAAGGTCATTTTGAAGAAATGGTTTTATGTGTATTTGTATAAATAAGCATTAAGGGGTTAATGCTACAGCTATAGCTCCATTGATAAAATCCCCTCAACTATTCCTTGACTGTTTATGAAATTGACTTAATTCCAACAGATTCTGAAGCAGAGAAAAACAGACCTGCACTGAAATGCAACACATTAACCCTTGTTCTATCCTAGGCACTTTGACATTGGGAGTTGGGTCATCTAGACCCTACAAAACCGTGCGCTGAACCTTTTTTCTTCAATGATTTGTGATCTTCACTGGTGTCCATACATGAAATCTTTCCACCTTCATCCACCTTTGTCATGATAGGGAGAACATGTCAATGGTCATCTTGACCACATAGGATAGGACAAGGGTTAAAGTTGTGAAGTCTTTATCAATCAACCCCACTTAATCACAGGGGTTGCTGGAGCCTATCCGAGCTACTGTTGGGCAAAGGCAGGGTACACCCTGGACGGGTCTTTCACATGGCAACACAATGACATATATTCAGAGACAATATAGAATACTCAACTGACCTATAAAGCATGTCTTTGGACAGTGGGAAGCTGGACTGCCAGCAGAAAACACATGCACAGGGAGAACTTGCAAACTCTGTATAGAGCTGTATAAGTTCCCAGCTGGGATTTGAACCAGGACCTTCTCGATGTGTGGCAAGAGTTCTAACCATTTTACCAGTGTGCGGCCCTTCATGTAAATCCCATTAATTGATTTCTCCAGAAAGCAGGCTACATTGATCTGGCTCTTAGCACTAACCCGCCCATCTTCGGCTGTGACCTACATAAGGGTTTTTCAATCTATTAAGACCTGGAATACACTGATTCGGTTGATCAACAGAACAAGCTGGAAAAGAAGCAGGGTGGTAAAGACCAAAGAGAGTCCTGCACCCCACCAAGGTTTTATCGATATTCTATATAAACTTATCGATGGTTTTACCACAAACAAAAGATAGTTCAGTGCTAGAATAGTAACCATGGAGATGCATTCTGTACTGCCTGTGTTGAGATTTGTTTCTTGCTGTAGATCAATTTAGCGAAGACTCAGTTGAACATAAGTAGATTATATATTTAAAAAAACTTCAAAAGCAAATTTGTCTTTCTGTAGATGTTATCCGCAGGCTTCGTCTCATAGATGCAGTTTTGCATAGACAGATTATAACAGACTTTAATGTTTAAAATAGGGAAACATGATTCCATAATCCTACATTTTCCCAGTTGTGAAAGTAATGTAAAAGCTACTTATCTAGTTGCAGCCTCTATTACTGCTACATCAAAGTAGTGTGCGCCACAAACAATAAAAACTGCATTGGCCAAAATACATGCGAGGAGAACACAAGGCAACTGATGGAGAGCAGAAAAAGTAACTGATAAATGTTAAATTAGATTAACCTTTCAGGATTTATGAACACACAAACCATTAATAATGCATGCTAAATCGAGTTCTAACTGGATCTGTCACATGCTCCCTGTATGAAATCATCACTGTAACTGGGACTGACAAACCGAGAGTCACAAGCTTCCAGAAGGCTGGAGTCTATGGAGCTATAATCCCTTCAAAAGTGTTTGACAGTTCCGAAATAGAGTACACACGTGTAATATGGTTTTGCATCTGCAAACTGAATGTATGCACCTGCAATAAACACTGTTTCCACAATACCACATTTTCCTTCTGTAGAAGCCATTATATGGGAAAATGTTTTTAAAAAACATGTTTTTCAGAAATATTTTTCAGGTTCTGACTGCTGTGAATTGAACCATAATAGGGGGC
Organism: Oryzias sinensis; assembly: GCA_037389245.1. NCBI lineage: Eukaryota > Metazoa > Chordata > Actinopteri > Beloniformes > Adrianichthyidae > Oryzias > Oryzias sinensis. Next base: position 811 of record JAUDJI010001247.1, on the reverse strand, counting down.
TATTAACCAGATGCACCAGCGCCTAGATATCTAAAGAATCAAAGAAGGAAAGCTGGTCTCCAGCTGTCACACCCAACCTTTCTCACTAATTATCCCATCACATCCATTGAATACACTTTAACTTCAGACATTAAAATATTTACAGGATGCAGGAATATTTCCTTGAATACCAAAGGAGAAATCAGTGTGTATCAGGATACCTCAGGCCTGGACTCCAATGCAGAGTTTAGAGCTTTTATTGTGTGACAAATGCTTTCGCTGTGGCAAGGGATAAAACCAAAAACACTGGCACGGGACAAAGGGAGACTCAGACAGAAATTGTTCCCGTTCATAAAATCAATTTGAAATTTAAAACTAGATACTAAAGATACTAATTGTAGCTATAATCACTGCAATGTAAGTTATCGGGTTTGTTACAGTTAATCAGGTTACACAAAGGGAAAATGTTGTTACAAAAACATGTACATTTACTGTACTGGAAATGGGACGCATGTTCAGTGGAGGTCCTGTTTAGAATCCATCTGGAGATTTCAAAGCTTTGATGAATTCATGTTCTAGAGAAAAATCAGACAAAAAATCAACGCCCTAACTTATTTTTCAATGAAGGTTTGAACTTTGAGAGCTTGAAATACAAAGTGTGAAAATGTTCATGTCAGTCTGAGAAAATTGTATTAATTGTGTAGTGAGAGATTTTACAGCTTTAAAACATCTACAATCCTACTATGCAGATTTCACCTGTAATGGAAAGTAATCCCAGCTATAGGCAATGGAACACTGTAATCTTATAATTGTTATTTTTTCTTTACTTCTG